>LGRX02020079.1:0-18550 GCA_001247695.2 Cymbomonas tetramitiformis
CACCTTGCAGTGAGAGTCCTTAACGCCGTGCACTCCGCAGCGGGTGTCGTGACCGCCATGTTCCTTACAGTGTGAGAATGGTACGGCATGTAAACGTGGCAGCAGCAGCAGCCCTAAATGAAGTGTATCTCGTGGCAGCAGCCCTAAACACAGTACACCTCGCAGTGGAAGCCTTAAACGCCGTGCACCTTGCAGCAGGAGCCCTAGATACCATATGGATCTTGCATTGAGAGCCCTGAATGCCATGCACCTCGCAAGGAGAGAGCTTAGCGTCATGCAGTTCGCAGCGGAGGCCCTACATGCGAAGCACCCTGCGGCAGGAGCCCTTCACGCGGTGCATCTGACAGCAGAGATCGCACATTTTCGACAGCAGAAACCCTAAACAGCATGCACATCGCAGCGGAAGCCCTACACGCCACAACTGCCGCAGCGAGGGCCCTGCAGCAAACATGGAGGGCGGGCGGCCTGACAGCAGCTGGGGAGATCTACCCCGACTGGAGATTGCTTCATGACTCGCTCGCGGCACACCGCGGCACACCAGTTTAGGAGGTAGTTGAACAAGGATTGGTGGGGCAAGCAGCGCACCTGTAAAGCACAAACAGGTCGACCGTGCAGTAGCTGGAGATGCGGACAGGCATGTGCTGGTATTTCACTGCCCAGCACAGTGAAATGAAGCAATCCAAGAGCAGTACGACGCACACAACAAACTGCGCACGCCAACAGCACACGCCGCATTCCCAGCCAACCCCGCCACCCATCTTAAACTCCAAACCGACCCCGGAGTGACCCTCAGCGCCGCACAGCCAGCCAGCAAGCCGCTCCCCTAAGAGGGGGCGCCAGGCGGACACTGTGTGGTGCGCACCATACAGAAAGCACGTCATGATCGAGGGGCAAAGATACCGTGTGACCGAAGGACGTGCGCAAGGCACCTTATGCGTAAGTAACTTTTGGTTCTCCGTCAACGTCCCGATGGACTTGTGGAACTTCGGCAGCACGTTCCACTCCAATTCGAATGCCGAGAATTGCATCTGGTGCAGCCCAACAGCCGCCGGTGAATTACTGCAACCAGACAGGCTGAGCAAATGTTCGTGCACACCAGGAACCACGATGGCTGCAAATGGCGATCAGGTACACATGCCCTTCAGCAACCGGATCGAGGCTGACTTGGTCTGCTGCAAGCGCTCCACACACACTCGCCTCTGCCGTCACAAACTACTCCACCGGCTGGAACTTGGTCTTCGCCAAGGAGAATGCTTCCAACAAGCTTGACGAAAACGACTGTAGCACCGGAACGTGTCTCCCTAGAATTTCCGACGAGCAGTGCTATACGATCCAACACGAAATCGGTTGGTGCGGGGTCCGTGGCAGGAGGGACGAGAATACTTGCTAGGCGAACGGGCACCTGCAGGATGACGTCGGCGAGCAAAACGGAGGCGAGAACCAGCTGAATGCTAAGATACGGCAGGACGGGGATGAAGCCAATGCCTGAGTCGCCGCCAGTCACCAAGGAGTTAAGGACTTTGCCACGGGATACTAGCTGTAACCCGTCACGGACGGATATCACGCTGCAGTTTTGGGCGTAGCAGGACGCGGTTGAAACCCCTTAACAAGTTTCCCTTGTGAGTCTCTCTCACATGCTTCAGTTGTATGCCGTTCCCAGCTTCATCAATGAAGCCTCGAACATGCAAGAAGCATCTGTGAAAAGCATTGCATGCGAATCCTAATTGGCTCCCCCAGATGTGCCAGGCACTTTGATCCGCGCCAAGTTGCGTTTCGGCTCCAAGTAGAACCTACAACACCTATTGCTCAAAAGTGCTGAGCGCATTAGATTACATTAGGCGCTTGTGACTGGGGGAATCTGCAGCCCTCGGCTGAAAAGCAACATGCAAAAGAACAAGGCGAGAGGTGCAACATGCAAAAGAACAAGGTGTGATATTTGAAGATTTTAGAAGTTTAAGTACTAACAGGTCGATTGTGGCCAAGCGCTGTCCGTTGGCTGAACACTGACTTCGAATGACTTCCGATGTGATTAGCCAGCGCCCCACACGTTCCCGGCTGGCCTAATGCTATTACACCTTGACCCCACGCCGCGAAGGTTGGCCTTCGGCCTGCGGAACTTAGACCTCATGCCTGTGGAGACTGACAGCGACTTGACACTGCAACACCGAAAGGCCTCAATGCAGTAGGCCCCTCGCAGCTTTCGAGGCATATCACAACCGCCTTTCCAAGGTTCAATCTGCCGCCGCAGCTTCCGGAATCTCAGATGGAGGTTGATATATTGTAGATTCGATAGCGTCGTGCACTAGACCTGACAACGGATAATCAGCGTCGTCGCATGGGTCCGACTTGCTGTTACTCAGGCACCACGGTGGCACCTGTCACGTGGCAACCGTGCACTCCATCCGCCGTCTCTCACTTGCCTGGCAGGTTTAGGTCGCAGGGCACTCGCAGCACGAGGTTCTTCGCTTGTATTGGGATGACGTTCTAGGATACCGATACCGAACCGATGGACCCTCCCTTTTCGTTTTGGTGACTTCGTGCTGCCTGCCGACGACAAATCGGACGCAGAAATCGGAGGCAGCAGGAAGCGTGAAGCGGAGGGCGGCTCCTCAACAAAGCAAAGCGTCGGTAGGCCTCCACTTCGGGAACGTGCGGATTTGCTGATTTGACAATCGAGAGAAGCACGTCCTGAGCTCTCAGCACGAGCGAAAAGCACCGAGGGTGGACAGCATACCTCAAACAATGGGAGCCAGAACAGGATGATCAACAAGGCGGCGCGACTATATGTTGTGTCAATATAAATCTGCCAACAGGCCGTCAACACCGTGTCACCCCAAGCCACATCTACAGCAGAGCGCAGGTGTGGGATTTGCAAGCACAAGAGGCACACTTGCAAAGGCAAACTCGCGGACTTGCGCGGGCGATAGACGCAGCTCGGCTCTTGGAAACCGTTGCAGCACAAATACAGTGCTGCAGTTCAAGCCGGACGCCTGCGCTGGCAGCCGTGATGACAACACGGCCACTGCTGCAGGTTTTAGTTGGATTCCTGTGCTAGCAGTCGGCTGGACAGCGTGTTGTCTCGACCGCCGTGGAACACAAGTCCGCCCGAACTAGGCGACGATCGCAGGCAACCGCAGCAAAATGAGATGCGACCCTAGCCACGGGCGTGGACAGGCGCGGGAGACGGGTAAATCGTGCTTTAAGGAGCATACGGTAAGTCCCTGCGCGGCGAAAATTGTCCCAAGTCCAGGGTGTCACCTTGTAGAAACGTCTGGAATGTGCACTCTCTTCCAGAACCTGCGCAGCAACTGCCCCTCTTCATGACAGAGCAAAGACGTTTACAGCTGCCTGAGACAAGCTATGCAAACATGTAACTCTCCGATTGAGAACAACGAGCGGGATAAGGTGCTTGAGACGTCAACGGAATCTCTGGCCATAAGCCGTGATGTGCATTTACGCACAAGTCAGACTTTCGCCATATTTACGCGAAGAGAAAGGTCACAGCAACATTTCATATATTTGAACTTGTCTTTCAAGTAAACTCTAATGGCGCATGTTGTAAGCAACAGCTCGGTAGCTTACTGAGGAATATCCAAGGTTCTGGAACGAAAGCAGACCTATGACAGCTCCCAAGGCTGACATGAATGAGCAGCTGTATGCAACCTAGTCATAGGAGAAGTCATTCGCGCTGTACAACGTGTGTTTCCACTTTGAGTGAAATGCCGGTATTTTCGCACGCAAATGACGACTAGAACCGGGCAGGAGATACCTTAACGTCCGTTTCAACCGCCGAGTTCTTCCCATTTAAGGCGCTTTGCACCAAAGCAGCAGCGATCTCATACTTAACTGAGTCCTCCGCAAGCAAAAGCACGTTAGAAGCAGGCACTTTTCGAGCTAGATAGAAGAAGAAACTCCCTCAAAAGCGATTCACAAGGACTCAAAAAGTGCTTTCTGAGTTTTCACGACATGCCTTTGCTTCAGGGTAACGGTTTGAATTTTCCGATTGATATCAGCAGATCAAACAAGAAATTCGCCGCCACGTTAAAAGGATACTGAGGAGAGTAGAGTCTTGCCATCTCCTGTGTAGTCTTTCCTCTCCGGAACAAGAAGGCCGATGTCGTCGGTGTCCGTATCTTTTTCTGGAGCATGTTTTGACTTATCCAACTTCAAAGCCATTCGTGCAGGCATTTTTGCTGTCTTGTAAGTTAAGACGATTCGGAACTTATATACAAATAATGTATTATCATATAATGCGCATTGGCATAACACGTTGATACAAAACGAAAAGCTTCACCGAAGCCACGAAAGAGATCTGCCGAAACAGAACCGAGAAGACATCAAGCTCGGTTGTCTTTCGGTGAGTAGCTACGAAAGAGAGAAGGATATGGAAGACTGCAAATTCCTGGAAGAAACTAAATGAGAATTTACCGACATGCAACTAACTTGGCCAAACTCGGGCTCACGTCAGTAGCTTTCCCAACAGTTGGAGTTTGCGTTTCACCATATACAAGCGACAATCACGCGAGTGCGGACTGCGCTCGCGTGGGTGCACATCAGATCGTATAGACAGTTACAGTCGAGTGACACTGTAGAGTTTTGAATTTGAGCAACTTCTGGAAATGTCGATTTCACCCGACGCGAGGTTAATCATAGCCAATAGAAATTGGTTACGTGAAATTTCGTTGAATGAAATCGAGAAGCTGTGTCCAATGAACGAAATTAAATATTATTTTATCAGGTCCTCTTGAAGATATCGCCATATCCGATATCGGCAGTGGAAGCTTTTTTTTTTAATTGGAGGAGAGGTTAAATGCGTGATCTATTCCATCCAGTTCCACCTAGGTATACAGTTCAACAGATGAACAGTGTCACAACCGTGATCAATCCGAGCGGGGCACGCGACGGGCACGGGCACGGGCATCGGGCACCCGTTGTGTCACTAGTCAAGGTCTCGGCCAGTTATTTTCTCGCCCGATTCTGTACCGTTGGATGTGAATATCGCCCGGTGCAGAACGAGTTTCGAGAACCGGGCGACAGTACTGGGCGAGACCTTGACGCGTGGACACGCACCCGTTGCCGTATAACACACAACATTAAATCGATAAAATTCATGCGATGGAGTTTCTGTTTATATACTTTATATGATGTATCTGACAAAGTATCCTAGCGCTAGCGCTAGGACAAGGAGTATCCTGAGTTGTGAGTATTTAAAAAGGGACAGGGTACGGGCGATAACGCACCCGTTCTCCCGTCCTAAGCATCCCGTCCTAAGCGCTCGACGGTCGCGACAGCTCGCGATCCTGAATCTGGCCTGCTCGTCGGTTTTCTGAATTACAGAGCTCCGCGATTTAATCCGGCATTTCCAGCATTTTTAATGCCGCGATAAATTCGGCCGCCATTCGTTTTTCCGTAAAATCTGTCATACTGAGACACATTACGTCTGTATGATAGCGATAGCGCTTGACACACACTCGTGTTACCAGTGAGACACTTTACGTCCAGAGACACTTTACGTCTGTTAATGAAGGGAAAGGGAAAGGCAAAGGGTTTAAGATTTAGCGGCAGTAGGAATAGTTTTCAGAAGCATATGAAAAGTATTCTAGTGCTTCTGAAAACTATTCCTACTTCTTCCACATCCTAAACCCTTTGCCTTGCCTTTTACTGCTGCACGCGACCGGCAAGCATCTTTGAAACTTCCGAGTTTCAAAGATGCGTTTTGTATTTTGGGTGCACCCTAAAATATCAAAATTCAAATTAAGTGTTGAATATTCATTATAATATGAGTTACCATGCGAGGTTGCGAAGGCATCGGGACAGAATCTACGAAACTGTCCTATGCCTTTGCCTTTGGGTTTGGGTTCGAACGTACCCAAACCCAAAGATGGCAAACAGCCGAGGGCTTCCCGTGCGTCCTAGCGCACGAAACTTGGCACAAATACTGCCAAGATACATATCTTTAGGTTACCTGAAGCTCAAGGCTTCAAGTTACTTGTGCGCGAAACGCGCAATTTATTTCTAAGGCAGATGTTTTGGGTTTGGGTTTGGGTTCGAACCCAAACGCAAAGATGCCAAACAGCCGAGGGCTTCCCGTGCGTCCTAGAGCACGAAACTTGGCACAAATACTGCCAAGGGATATATCTTTAAGTTACCTGAAGCTCAAGGCTTCAAGTTACTTGTGCGCCCAACGCGCAATTTATTTCTAAGGCAAATGTTTTGGGTTTGGGTTTGGGTTCGAACACAAACCCAAACCCAAAGATGCCAAACAGCCGAGGGTTTCCCCTGCGTGTGCATGTGTGTTAATTCATATGAAATATTCCATGGAATACATGTGAATATCCCGCACAAACGGGAAGCGCTCGGCTGTTTTGTAATTTTAGGGTGCACCCAAAATACAAAACGCATCTTTGAAACTCGGAAGTTTCAAAGATGCTTGCCGGTCGCCTACAGCAGTTAAAGGCAAGGCAAAGGGTTTAGGATATAGAAGAAGTAGGAATAGTTTTCAGAAGCACTAGAATACTTTTCATATGCTTCTGAAAACTATTCCTACCGCCGCTAAATCTTAAACTCTTTGTCTTTCCCTTTCCCTTCATTAACAGACGTAAAGTGTCTCTCTGGACGTAAAGTGTCTCACTGGTAACACGAGTGTGTGTCAAGCGCTATCATACAGACGTAATGTGTCTCAGTATGACAGATTTTACGGAAAAACGAATGGCGGCCGAATTTATCGCGGCATTAAAAATGCTGGAAATGCCGGAGCTCTGTAATTCAGAAAACCGACGAGCAGGCCAGATTCAGGATCGCGAGCTGTCGCGACCGTCGAGCGCTTAGGACGGGATGCTTAGGACGGGAGAACGGGTGCGTTATGTACGGGCGCTGGGAACTCTTCGAATTGCACATGATGACTGCATGTCACGGCTGCGTCTGTCGCGTGAGACAGTGACCACAATGAACGGCGCCGGCAGCAGACGGTGAACACATGTCACATCGACATCGCGGACACCATTGCCGCTGCCGAGTTGCGTTGCGTGACTGCTTAGGGTGATTCTATGGTTTGGTGTCAGGTTACCCGACTGTAGTCGGCGTCGGCAGTTTTTTGATCACAGCAAGCTGATTGGCTCGGACGACCGTAGGTCGACGGAAAGTCGACGCCGACTCTTGCATGTCACGCCCATGTCACGCTCCAACATTTCCGAGTTTTTGGAGTCGACGGAATAGTTTGGCCGTGACATCTCGTGACATGAAGCATCTTTCGTCGACTTTCGGTCAGACCTTGCTCTGTGCATCCTTCGATCTAATGGAGGCCCGATTTTTTTGACGGCTTTCGAGAGAGACGACTCTCTGCCGACTAAATCTACGTGCCACGTCTGAAAAGCGACTCGCACCTTCTGTGTTTTTCAGCCTGATGTTGCGTCCCAAGCACCGCTTTCAAAGAAATAACTTGATATTTCTGCTACGGTGAGCCTATGATTATGATATTATTCCGAAGTTATAAGACCTATAACTTCGTAATGATACTTTTCATTGTGTTTTCCGTAGTGAACTTTTTTATTGGACATGATGAGCGCGTGCGTAAAGATCCCCGCACGTTTTCATCATTGTACCGCTATAAACGGGACAAATGGAACAAACGTTTTGCAGTCTCAAACTTATGAGTGTTCGAACAGCGTGCAACTCTCTCCAACACTTTATAAGTATGTAATGAATTTAGTTTCAGTCGCTGTCTTGAGCATCCGCAGAAACGCAGATGCCCAAAACGCGTTTGAAGTCCGCAATGCGAACCCCCTTCGCGGCTTGCTCAAATCCGCGAATACGGATGGAATAACGCCAAACGCGCTATCACGCAACGTTAACTTAAGTTAACTTTGCGTGAAAACTTGGCGGAGACTCATCTCTGTACATCTCGCTACGCAATCATTTAGTACCGCAAGGGTACTCACTCCCGGCGAGCATCCTAAAACGCGAAGTACGGCTTCTTTCGCTACGTTTCGAGTGTCAAACGACGCACATATATCACAGTGAATACATGTTTAAAATGTTGTGATACATGTTGCGAAATTTGCAAAGTAATTGCCAAAATTCATGTGCGGACAGCAGCCCGACGCATGTTTCAAAGGGTCCTTCCGGGTCAACGCTCAACGGTAGGATAGTAGGCTTACCACACCGGTCAGATGAAAAATCGCACGGTCTTTCCGATTTCTGATGTGGAGGAATATTTCCTACGATTGGGAATCTACGTCATGTCGGGGAGGGCTTAATGGAAAAAGTTCATTCTATAAACTGGTGACAGTCGCCGACGCCGACGCCGACGCCGACGCACCGTGACGTGACGTGACACCAATCCATAGAATCGGACTTACTCGTTACTGTTAGCTCTACTCGTTCTTCGTTGACCCATCCCAATCCGCAATTGCATCGTAAAATTCTTCAGCTACAGTACGCATTTTCTTCAACGTTCCGCCGCCTCATGGGGCGAACGGTGCTGTGACTGCTGTGATACACGCAGGGATTTCCAAAGTGCTCGGCTACTTTTATTTTTCAGTTCGCCTATCATAATGTGTAAACTTATGATACTATGTGTGCGCAGGTCATGTCGCAGGTATCCGATTGCGAGGAGGGACGCGCGCTCTTGAGATGTGGAAGTCGAGGTTGGCGAATGCCAACCTTGCTTGGGATGAAACCCAACCATATCGAACGTATCGTATTAAGATATAAATATTTCACGTTTGCATCCTTGGCATCTATGCAAAGTATGAGGAGCATTGAGTGAGCATAAGTCCTAGGCTGTTTTGGTTTTTGGTTCATGGCGCATTCGCGACCTCTTGGGGTGTGGAAGTCGAGGTTGGTCTAAACCAACCTTGCTTGGGATGAAACCCAACCACATCGGATTATCTTATCGCACCTATCTTAGTTAATTACGAAGGTCTTTCGAGAACGTTAAGGCGATGGCTGATTTTGTTTTTTGGGGTCGTAATAAATCATGGAAAACAAAATCAGCCTACGAACTTGTCCTCGCCGTTTGAGGCTCAAACCTTACAGGTTCATTGAGAAAAATGTACCGATGAGATAAGTTCGATGTGGTTGGGTTTCATCCCAAGCAAGGTTGGTTTAGACCAACCTCGACTTCCACACCCCAAGAGGTCACGAATGCGCCATGAACCCAAAACCAAAACAGCCTAAGACTTATGTCCACTCAATGCTCCTCATACTTTGCATAGATGCCAAGGATGCAAACGTGAAATATATACGACAAGTTCGATATGGTTGGGTTTCATCCCAAGCAAGGTTGGCATTCGCCAACCTCGACTTCCACATCTCAAGAGCGCGCGTCCCTCCTCGCCATCGGATACCTGCGACATGACCTGCACACACATAGTATCATAAGTTTACACATTATGATAAGCGAACTAAAAAATAAAAGTAGCCGAGCACTTTGTAAATCCCTGCGTGTATCACAGCAGTCACAGCACCGTTCGCCCCATGAGGCGGCGGAACGTTGAAGAAATTGCGTGCTGTAGCTGAAGAATTTTACGATGCAATTGCGGATTGGGATGGGTCAACGAAGAACGAGTGTCACAGTAACGAGTAAGCAGTCACGCAACGGCATCGGCAGCGGCAATGGTGTCTGCGATGTCGATGTGACATGTGTTCACCGTCTGCTGCCGGCGACGTTCATTGTGGTCACTGTATCACGCGATAGACGCAGCCGTGACATGCAGTCATCATGTGCAATTCGAAGAGTTCCCAGCGCCCGTGACACCCTGTCCCATTTAAAAAAATATTGGAAATTTACTATTTATGAGTTTCACGCAAATTTCGGCAGCCAGTTCTTGTCGATCACCAATCGAAATCGCTTGACATATCGCTATCGATATGAGTTCATGACAGTCGTGAGACTGTCGTGAGTCGAGCAGGAAATCCCAAGGGGTATAAACTACTTACTAGCTACTACCCGTAGGGCCCGCATTCGGTATCGGGTATGAGGGTGTTCGCGTCACGGTTTGGAATAATTAAATATAGATCCCCCTTTCCATACATATACACTCTCTCTCTCTAATCTCTTTCGCGTTTTGGATTTATACCGGAGCGGAGTAGACACTTGACGCTATCGACTATTCTATGTTTAAAATAATTAAAAATTGTCGCACCGAAGGTGCATCTATTCCTCTCGTAATATTCTATCTTGAATCTAACAATCTTTACCGTGACACACGTCTATTGTATAATTGTATCCAGTCGGCTTTTTAAGTATAAATATAGATGGCAGCGCCAGCGGTGTCACTTCATGGATTCCCTCCACCTATTCACATTCAGAATTCACGCATCGTGGCGAATCGCTACTGAGACGTGTCAGGTGTCACTACCCGTAGGAACCTTTGGGGGGAAAACCCCGGCGTGCCACATACTAAAGCTTTGCAAATTGCAATGGGCCATGGCCATGACATGTACATCGCGATGTCGATGTCGATGACGGCCCAGAACCGCCGAACATGACAGAATCAACAATCATGATTTGCAATTCAGCGATTCGGAAGGTCAGACGCTAGCGCTAACACACATTTATTTCCTCGTGCGGTTGAGACGCAGACGTTGAGACCGTCGAGTGTTGAGACATGATATCGCAACATTCTTTTTGGTTTTCCGTCGCTGAGCGGAAAGGGCAGGCAGCCCTTATTTGACTTGATGGATATGAACTATCTGCGTGATATTGAGAACGCATATGGTTCGTATCTTATTCCCTGGACTGTTAGTAACCCACGGGTACCAACATTCTTCGGATCAAGTAAGCAATTCTCTTGAACCATGGGGGATATAATGAGCGCTCGGGAGTGTGAGTTCGCGCGGGTATGCACGTTTTCAAGAATGTCTTGACACTATGTTTAGTGTAGTGTTCCTCATGCTCCCGTGGTTGCGACAACATCTATGCTTCGTCACATCTCAGAAAACGACCACTGACATATTCATTAGGATACAGTTGGCATGTTGGGACTCGAACCCAATCCGGGATGCATTCAGCTTACATCCCGGACACCATGCATGCCATATTACATGACTATTGAAAACAGCATAAAAAAGTCGCGTGAAATATTTCAAGTTGACTATGCGTGCCAAATATAAAAAAAAGTGATGAGAAAAACGAAGGGAGCTCAAGGAGCTCAAGGGCTCGAAGGAAATCATGGCGGTAGAGGATGGTTGGTCGCAAAGGTGAACTGCCACGCGCCACCTACCCCAACGAAAGCGAAACCTGACGAAAGGGTTAGCACGCAATTCAAATACAATAACAAACTTTTACACCCAGGTCAGTGGGGAAAACAGGCACAAAGTAAGTAGGAACAGACCAACAAAAAGTGGGGCTGTATGGGCGGGCGCACTGCGGTGAACTGTTTCGGCATACACCATATTTGCAAAATCGAGTCAGTCGCGGAAATTGCCGCAGAAAACGTGCAAAATTGAAAACTTCCATAAGAACATTCATTGCTCACAAATACGGCCGGGACCACTTGTGAAGCAGCCGTACAAACAGCAACGGAGAAACGGGAAAACAGAGAGCTAGGAACCAACGTACCGTAAATTGGAGCTTTGAATCTCACGGGCAACCTGCACAATCTCCGACACGCCCACAAACCGCGCTTTCAGTTTACACATAAACAATGAAAAATAGTGAAAAGTATAAAGCTGGAGTTGCAGGCAGTTCAGGTCTGCGTGCAGTGCAGAAGTGCAGGGTGGGCGCTCCTGGTGAATAATGAATGTAACGTTGGCAAGGCGCGGAACGTATTTGGAACGGGTGCTCGGTCAAACACTCATACCGTCATACGCGGGTCCGCGGCATTCTCGATTCAGGATTAGGTTCCATGAACCTGCTTCATGGATAGTAGGAAAAATTAATGATGAGAGTCCAGGAAATATCCGGATCTGACGCCCGTAACCATCTAAGATTCAATCGGACGATAACCTGATTTTAGGCCAGAATCTAAAACATCATTGGCTCGAATTTTTCGAACCAATACCTGACCTGAATGGAAGATCGGGTATGAAAAAGTTACGAATTTAATGAAGTACTGTGAATATGATTGGTCAGATGAGCAGCGTCTGTGAGCTCCTCGCAAAATCTGGAGTAGGACAGCCGACGTCTGCAGTAGGACAGCCGACACGATGCGGCAGATCGGCATTTTTGAATCGGAAGGCTCAAAAAGAGCATATTAGGCGACTTAATAATATAGATACCCCTTGGGAAATCCCGAATCTCAATCTAAGTTTCAGTTTGCGTTCATTCTAGAATCTAGATTCTTCATTGTGACGGTAGGTGGCGGTAGCCCTTCCTTGAGCCTATCACATATCCGATATCATATGGCTTGTGGTAGGTGACACCCTATCCCCATGTCTTGCGACAAAGGAATGCATGCCAATGGTGGCTGGTGTGGAAGATTTTGTCGAGCGGCCGGCGATTTAAAGCAACTAACGGCAAAGATGCGCCGGAAAATACCTCATGTCTCAGATCTTGCAAAAAACGGCCGGCGATCTAAGAATTCGGGCGGTGATCGCTGGCGACACGTCAGCTCTCCACAACACTAATTTATTAAATATGTATCGTATTTTGATCTCTGGAATCGTACATGGACTGTCGGATTCGAAAAATTGCCACTATCAAAAATAAACGGACCAGTTTAAGTTGTGCAGCTCTACTGTAAAGCTAAACAGTTGTACAAATTATTGTAATTCTTCCGTTGACAAGTCGCTTGTTAAGTTGTTATGTTTATAGGAGAATAAATAATAAGGATTTTCGAGTTCAACAGTTACAGTAGCGAAATCAGGCGAAGTGTTATGTTAGTGGGGACTTGGGGACTCAACAATAATGAAAGTATGCACACGACAGTGCAGGACAAGTTTTACTATTGCGACAAAAATTCTGACAGCACAACAGAGCCTTCACTACTGGGTCTGTGAAATCCCCCCCTTTCAACGAGATACCATTCAAAGTTCATGAACATAGAGTCTATTGAGCGCTTAGTCACACTAACTCTGCCATTGGAGACGCGACGATATCTGCAGTTATGCCCGAATCACCTGTAAACCAGCGTTTTAAGGAAGGTCGAAAGTCTTGCTTGACGCTCTTCCAAGGACCCGTGCACCGCCGCGTCGAAACGGCACTGCTGCTACTTGGTCACTGCGGACTTCTTATCTTGGTTCTCCTGACTTGGCTTTCAACGCATCCGACCGAGGGCCTTTATGGGTATGGAAAGCAGCCCTCCTCGCTTATCGGCTTTCTTGCGCGATCGCACTGATGACAGGTTTGCTAAAATTCAAAAGTACAGTTTGTGGACCAAATTCAGACCGCACCCCAACCTGGACTATGTTTGTGTGTACTTGATATCAAGTCATTTTATGCGAGGCGCCCCCGGAGAGCGTGTTACCAGAAGACGCTTGGTCTGTGTTACTGGTGTCAAGGACGTGTTAACGCACCTCCTTGAACGCGTGCTCGCTAGCGACATGTGCCCACGGCCCTTGGCTGTCATCCATGCTGCCACGTTTGTGATGTGTGTGCCGTACTGTGTAACGGCTCCGCCTCGAGATCCGCCGCCGCCTCTTCCGCCTGGGTGTTGTTCGGGCTAGCTTCAGTTGGCGCTCCCCACGCCACTCCGCGTTTTACGTTGTGGAAGTACCCCCGGCGTGTAAGCCTGCACACATTGGTGTGGCTGCCCAGGTACCTTCGTGGACACGTGGTTGGTCCACTGACGTTCGCAGTCAGCATATATTTTCTTGCAGTTTGCTACAACGTGGCGTACTTGCATGCTGTCGCAAAACGGACGCCTCCACCGTCGGCCGATATTGAGGACACGACTGAGGTGGAGGAGACGTCTCCAGCATCTTACAAAAGCGTGCAGCTTTCGCTACTGTCAACCGACGATCCTGCCAACGACTCGCTATGTGATAAAGGTACTGCAGAGCGCATGGCCAACCTAACGAATTCTTGTCAGGCCATAAGTCTGCAACTGAACCCCCAAAATAGTACAGGCAGCGTAGAACGTGCGAAGAACCCCACGTACCATGCTTATTCTCCACTTTTAGCATTTCCCTGGGCCTATTCTCGAGTCCGATGAATGGAACGCCCGACGCCTTTTGCTGAGTGTTACTCTTGAGGAGGCTGTACTCATCAGGCTTAATCTTGGCGAGCGTTTACTGTTCATTCCTACAAGTTCCTTTATGCTGTGAAACCCTCATCAAAATCAGTGCGTTAGCCTGCCACAGGTGTCGTTCACTACAGCTCCGTTTAGAGAGAAGAAGTTACGGTGCACTTGCATATTTAGCACCCACTAAGTGTGAGTACGAGAGGGGTGTTCCGCAGAGAAAGATGGGGGTGAGATTATAGGAAAGCAGACGCGAAGCTTCCAAGAGACAGCTCGCGACTGCGCTGCCAGCGCTAGCCGTGTTTTCGGGTTGAACCAGCCTTGGGTGTTGGCGGTGCTGTTTGTCCACCTGGTGGCTCTTCTCCTGCCGTTGTTCCTGTGCCTCCCTCTTGCTGGAGATCTGCGTGGGGGCTTAATAGAGGTGCGTCGTTCTAGTTACTAGCATATATTCAACCGTGTCTCCAGCTCTTCCATCCGTCCATTCTACAGTGCTCCCATCCGATGCTTATAGCCATGAAGCCATCTTGCACGTAGGACTTTGTTGACTTACAGCCCTGTTGTCGGTTAAGTCGGCCGCAAGCCACCTTGCGTGCACAACATCGATGCTCCACAAGCTATTCATTGTTTCAAACGGCCATTAGACGTCCCACACGCACGACTTCGATGCTCGGTAGTCCCGTTGGTGACGTGTTTCACGTTCTTGTTGACTTACTGGCCTTTAGATGTTGACGGGGTTTACTTGCAGGATCGCTTCAACGACCACACAACGCAAGCCCCCCGGGCATTGAACACCCCATTCAACTTTGGGAAGTGGCTCGTGGGCCCTCACTCGCCTAAGGAGCCTGATCCCGACGCCACACTGACCTACTTCAATATAAGTACGAGCCCCCGGTGAGTGCCCCAGCACCCTCTCCGACGGTTCCAACGTCACCCACCTGCTTCAGCCAGACCTAAACCCTGAACCCTGGAAAGCCCGCTCAGCAGCCCGCTTGCCCTGCTTGCCGACCGACAGGCGCCGCTTGCCGACCGACAACTCCCGATGGATCTGCTTACCCGAGTACAGGGCTATGGATCGTGGTTGCCGTCCGTTGGGCGCAGTGAAACTCATCTGACATGTTTGAGTGGTCAGCTACACAGTGATGCAAATTCTAATCATCACCTGCTGCGAGTTCCCCAAGTTGATTAAGCGGCGGCTGAGCAGCGGCAGCAGGCAATGGTGGCTTTTAGGAGACCTCTGCTCCAGTGAGCTCGTTGCTCTTTACAGCAGCTGATGCTTGCTTGATACCGCTGTACAAGTAGCGACTTCCGTACTTGACCAGACTGGTTTGGTGGCTCAGATCTTTGAGCTTTGGATCGACATGGCGCACCACACTTGTCTGTGTGCCTTGTTCCGACATGGCGCACCACACTTATCAAAGGGAGCGTTGCCAGGCTCCGGGGGGGGGGCAGAGGCGAAGCGGGAAGTTGCAGTGGAAGACGCACCTGGGAAGATCACTGCCAGCTGGCGGAGCGGGGTGTGCACTGCGCGCAGGTGCCCTGACGCAGATTGTGTAGGTTCCGGGCGTGGAATCCGAAAGTGGAAGCCCTACCTCGAGATGGATGTGTATAGGTGCAGGTCAGTGGACGCCCTACCTCGAGATGGATGTGTATAGGTGCAGGTCAGTGGACGCCCTACCTCGAGATGGATGTGTAAATCCCGACTCGCGCATGGATGGGTATAAGCGCAGGTTAATCGCAAGTCATTCGCGAGATGCATGCATATAGGGGCAGGGTATTCTCACCCCAACCTGAAGACGGATGCCCATAAGTTCAGGGTGTTTTGCCGACGAGCGCTGCCCGCGTGCGCCGCAGACCGCTTTCTATACTTGGCTTGGTGTGGCTGAGCATCCAGGGCGAACAAGAATCCAAATGCACAATGCTGCGTCGCGCACGCGTATGCACCATGCCATGCCACACATGCCGTGTCACACATGCATATGTGCATTGCTTATGTGTGCTGAAGGTAGCTGTGTCTTCCCTTGATTTGTTGCCGGGAGCACTTTGGTGTATTTAGTATGTTCCCATCAGATGTGCGTGCCGGCGGTGGTTGGCACTTTTCTTGCGTGCCCAGGACAGGGAGGGGGAACCTGGGTGACCCTGCGGGGACTTGTCCTTGTGAGGGCTTCACTGCAGCTGGGTGACCCTCTCAGGGCTTGTCCTTGCGGGGGCTTCACTGCAGCTTGGTGACCCTCTCAGGGCTTGTCTGGGGGCTTCACTGCAGCACTTGTTGACCTCTCAGGGCTTGTCCTTGCGGGGCTTCTGCAGCTGGGTGACCCTCTCCACGGAGGCTTGTTCTTGTGGGGCTTCACTGCAGCGCCCAGTGACATCTCAGGGCTTGTTCTTGTGGGGCTTCACTGCAGCTTGGTGACCCTCTCAGGGCTGTCTAACTGCGGGGCTTTCACTGCCTTGGTGACCCTCTCGGGAGAAAAGAACTGTCCTTCGGGGCTTGCTCACTGGCAGTGATATCAGGAGCTTATCCTTGCGGGGGCTTCACTGCAGCCGACCCTCTCAGGGCTTGTCATGAGGGGCTTCACTGCAACAGTGACCCACTCTCCGGGGCTTGTCCTTGTGGGGCTTCGCTGCAGCTGGGTGACCCTCTCAGGGCTTGTCCTTGTGGGGGCTTCGCTGCAACTTGGTGACCCTCTCAGGGCTTGTCCTTGCGGGGGCTGCACTGCAGCTTGGTGACCCTCTCAGGACTTGTCCTTGCGGGGGCTGCACTGCAGCTTGGTGACCCTCTCAGGGCTTGTCCTTGTGGGGGCTTCACTGCAGCTTGGTGACCCTCTCAGGGCTTGTCCTTGTGGGGGCTTCACTGCAGCTGGGTTTCCCTTCTCTTTAACTTTGCCGTGCCTGGGCTCGAGCACCGATCTGCAGCGATTTCATAATGTATCTGCAGTGCAAAGCTGGATGAGCTCCCAGCTACGCCACACTGTCTGCGTTTGCTAGGATGTGCGCACATGTGTGTGTGTGTGTGTATGAGTTTGTGGTATCTTGTCACGGCCCCGCCCTGCTCCTGATTTGCTTCTCACATCCACTGGGATGATGGTGGGCTGGCTTTTGTTGGCCGATCTCATGCCGTTCAGTGTGTGTGTATGCTTATCCTTGCGAATCCTTTGGCACCCCGTAGTCACAGAAGACTGCACTATGTGCCACGCCACGGCCAGAATGCCCAAGCGCTGTCCCAAGGGGCTGAGAATGATAAACTGGGTTGCCCTCATCCAAACTTGCGCATCCGCCACCGACTTGCGCCTGTAGCCCTCTACCCCCAGCACCAACTCCCCGTGACTGGAGCCCTTGCGCTGATTGCCTTGCGAGGTGGCCGCGAACTTGAGCAATGCGCTCCACACTTGCGCTGTAACTGTCACGCCGCACTGTTCCTACTTGGGATCCCATCCCCACAGTTGCCTGTGTGTCCCAAGCCCTCCCGGTGGCCGATAGTTCACCACCCGGTCGTCGCCTTCCCGACAGCTGCTCACTGTTAGTTCCGGCACGGCCAGCAACCTCGCCCGGTGGGCACGGAAGCTGATGAGATGCCGTATGCTGCCGTGCAACCTGTTGTAAGTGGTCATCGCTGCCGGGATGGGCCCCCGGGCTCTGAGGGGCCCGGCGTGTGTCAACTCCACCCGCGGACCTCCCCACATCTCCCCCGTCATCCTCATCAGTTCCCCCCATGCCATCAACCCCCCCAAGAAGGCCGGCCACCCGCCTGCTCGCCCCCATCAAGGTGGCCACCCCTCCCTCAGCCAAGGCCATTGCTTGCTCCGGCGAGGCCCCACTCTGCTCCTGAGTCCAGCCCCCACTCCCCGGGCCCGGCGACAAAAGGTCATCCCACTCATTCAAGATATCCTCGACACTTGACGCCGCCTGGCTGAGCCCGCCTATGCCTGCCCCTGCCCCTCCAGATCGCGCCTCGGCGGTGCCCCCTCCTTGACCCTCCACAGTGCCCAGATGCTCCACCTCCCACCGCACGTCCTCCATGCTCTCCAAAAGCCTCGATGCCATCGCGCCTGCCTCGCCTGCCTCACCGGAAGCCTGCCCAGACCGCTCACGCTGCGTTCCCTCAGATTCCTGCGTCCCACCGCCAGACCCATCCTGCATGGCATAGTCTGTCTCCTCGAACACGTCCTCCCACGCTCTGTCCATCAGCGCCAACCTCTCCGCCCCTTCCCGTCGGTCCGCCTCCCTCCAATCCAGGTCCGGGCCCATGCCTCCTCTCACACGCCCTCCGTCAGCTCAACGCCACCCACTTCCGGCCGGACATCGCCCTACAGCCCGCCTGATGATCAGCCCTGCAACCCCCCGTGCAAGCGCGAAAGAAAGCAGCCGGACCCACTTCTTCTTCCAGCCCACAACCCCGCCACGTGCCGCTTCTTCGTCCTCGTCCTCGTCCC
>LGRX02020082.1:0-19574 GCA_001247695.2 Cymbomonas tetramitiformis
CGTGCGTGCGAGTGCCGTGTGAGTGCGAGTGCCGCGTGAGTGCGAGTGCCGTGTGAGTGCCGTGCGAGTGTTAGTGCCAGTGCCAGTGCCATTGCCAGTGCCGGTGCTGTTTGAGTCGTGTCGGCCAATGTTGACAAAGCACCAGCAGTAATGGAATTGGGAGGTGCGTGTGATGAATGCAATGCACACACATTATTGTTATGAGATGGTTTGGGGTTTGGAGGTGCGGGGTATGATAAATGTGAAGCTTGAGCCGGAGGGGTTTGATTGTGATTAATGAATGGGTTGTGTTATTAATTGTGTATGCGAAGTGGGTTGGATAGGTGCTTGCATCGATCAAGTCGTGCCGACCTTGAGGCAGCCAGAGGTGAATGGTGCTGATACTGGTGATATGTCATTTGGAAGGACTAATGCTGATCAGATGACAGTACCTGCCAGTGGTCAGACACCGCAGATGTTTGCGGTCCCGGCCAGCAATGTGGATAGAGCACCTGCAGCAATGGACATGGGAGGTGCGTGTGAACATACATAATGCACATTAATTTTTGGAGGTGGTAGGTGGTTGGAGGTGCGTGATATGATATGCGTTGCCTAACATGTTGCTGTCGCCTCACACCAATCTGAATGCAAATGTTGTGCCCTGCCCTGCACTGCTGTGATGTGCGAGTGCTGTGCCACTACGAGTGCGAGTGCGTGTGCTGTGCGTGCGCCGTGTAAGTGCAATATCCGTGCCGTGTGAGTGCCAAGCGAGTGAGGGCCGTGCCAGTGCGAATGCAAGTTTCTGCGAGTGCCGTGCCGTGCCAGTGCCTATTGTGTCGTGCTAGTGCCTTGCCATTGTTGTGCGAGTGCGAGAGCCGTGCGAGTGCGGTGCCGTGCGAGTGCGGTGCTGTGCGAGTGCAGTGCCGTGCAGAATGTTGAATGTCCATTGTGATTTTGTTGGAGGGCGTGATGCAGGAGGCTTGGGGCCTAGGGGTAAGAGCAATGCTACAGTGGATGAGATGCGAGCTGTTGAGGGGCTGCCAGGTGATTATCCTTGTGTCACTTAGTGCATTAGGATTTTAATTGATGGGATGGTGGGGTGTGACTTAAAAGCGATGTGTAATTAAAGTTTGGATGGGTTTGGATGTGTGATATGTGATGGCAAGGAGCTTTCGTGTGCGTATGTGCGCCTGGATGTGAAGTTCAGGGAGCTTATGAAGCATGCGTGTTGCTGGGAGGTTAAGGGAGCTTCTGTGGACTGAGCAGTTGCGGGATCTCAGGTGGGGAGAGGGTGGTGCCATTTATTTGAGGTGTGGTTGGCGTAGCTTTTTTATGTGCAAGATGTTAGGTAATAGAATTGACATTGTGTGTGGTTTCAGTTGAAAGCAAAGATCCCTACCGTCCCAAGCGTGCTCCTTGTCGAAAACTATTAAACTCTTCGGCGCCAATAGCTTTTACTGGTGGACGTCGCAAACGTAATGCTATGGTTAAACATTTAGCAACGTCATCTCCATATATATCACAATTATGTTTTGGCAACTGCTGGACACGGAATGATAACAGTAATGATGTCCCCAAGTATCAAGGTGACTCAAACACTACAGGTTAGTACATAGCAACATGTTTTATATCATGTTTACCTAATGTGCTTACATGTACACTACTACTCTGTAAACATTCTTTAAGGTCAATCACCTTGGAACACGTAGTGAATTATGGTGGTGAGTGGTGGGAAGGTGAGGGGTGTTTGAAGAGTTTTGTGTGAGAAGGACACTTAGAATGGGCGTGTAGGAGGGATAGAAGGCGTGAGCAATCAATGCATGTGTTTGATACATAAGTGTGCATGTGTTGCCAACGGCTAGTGGTATTTGCACTGAAATGGGCAATGTATGTAGGTTTGTTCATGCAATTTGGAGGTGTGTTAGTTTAGCAATGTGTAACTTTGTGTTGAGTGGTGTGTTTGTGTATGCTGCCTCATGCTATTTCAAAGATGTAGTTTTAGGCTCAAACTGTATTGACTTCATGGTGTGATATGCTTATGGCGAGCTTCAGCTGGAGGGGTTTTATGGTGTTGACTTGAGCTTCAGCTGGAGCTGGAGGGGTTATGTGTGTGTTGTATTGATTGTGCATGTGGCGTGCGTTTGACAGGTGCTTGTGGTGAACAAGTGGCGTTGACCTTGAGGCAGCCACATGCCACTGCACTTGGCGCTGGTATGCGTGATATGTTATTGGCAGCCACTAATGTTGAGCAAATGCCAGGACACGCCAGTGGTCAGGCACCAGAGTCGTTTGTGGTGTCGGCCAATGTTGACAAAGCACCAGCAGTAATGGAATTGGGAGGTGCGTGTGATGAATGTAATGCACATACATTATTGTTATGAGATGGTTTGGGGTTTGGAGGTGCGGGGTATGGTAAATGTGAAGCTTCAGCCGGAGGGGTTTGATTGTGATTAATGAATGGGTTGTGTTATTAATTGTGTATGCGAAGTGGGTTGGATAGGTGCTTGCATCGATCAAGTTGTGCCGACCTTGAGGCAGCCAGAGGTGAATGGTGCTGATACTGGTGATATGTCATTTGGAAGGACTAATGCTGATCAGATGACAGTACCTGCCAGTGGTCAGACACCGCAGATGTTTGCGGTCTCGGCCAGCAATGTGGATAGAGCTCCTGCAGCAATGGAAATGGGAGGTGCGTGTGAACATACATAATGCACATTAATTTTTGGAGGTGGTAGGTGGTTGGAGGTGCGTGATATGATATGCGTTGCCTAACATGTTGCTGTCGCCTCACACCAATCTGAATTATGCTGTTCTGGATACAGATGGTATGAATATACATTTTGGAGGTACGAGCGATGCAGCATTGGACAAGACACATCCTGCGGAGGATCATCAGTTCATTTTGGGTACGCATTAGCATAATTTTGTTGTTAACAATGATGACATATTTTATGCTTGCTCAATAGTAGTTTGATTGCAATGTACAAGCAATGGTTACTTTTGGGGGGTATATAATTATGTAACAGGACAAGGGGATTTGCGGTATATGGCTAAATGTGGGGATAATAAGGCGTATAATCCTGGTCCTGTCAACGAAGATCATGTTATAAAGATGAAGGTTTGTTCGTACGTTTTTTGTAACAAAAGTTGGAATTGATTGCTGTGTGAATTATTATTTCTGATTGATAGAAGTTTTACACAAGAGAGAGAGAGAGAGAGAGAGCACAATATCAGCAGTAGTGTAGGTTTATTGGGGCTTTGTTGGTTTAGTAATGCTTAGGGTGTGACAATTATTACTAGTGTACTCCAGATTAGTTGCCCAAAGTGTTTTGAATTCTATTATTCCCGATGTTAGTACATAGTGGCTACTTTGAAAACCATGGTTTTGGTCCGACTGTCATCACTGCGTTCACGGACACGATGGGCAGATCGTTCGATCCCACGCTTCTGTGCATTTTTTTGATCGTGTACCCAATAAGTAGCCTCCAAACCGTGGTTTCGCGAAACTGTGGTTTCGCGAAACCACAGTTTCGGTTTTCATGGTTTTCTCCAAAACCATGGTTTTGGAAAGGAATATTGTGTACACGTCCGCGACAGCCTGTCTGCCGACGTGTCCCATCACGTAAGACAATTCTGAACCGTGGTCCCACGAAACCACGCTTTTCGTGGTTTCGCGAAACCACGCTTTGGGGGAACGTCAGCCATCGTCATCCAGATGCATAATGTGAAAATCGAATTTACGAAATCTGAAGATCGACTCGAACGCCCCGAGATGTCGAAAATTCTGAAACTCTTCCAGTCAGGCTCACCGTTGAACTGGGAGCTCCCAGTTGATGTGATGACATGGTATCGCGAAACCACAGTTTCCAAACCGTAGTATCCCGAAACCACAGTTTCCAAAGCGTGGTTTCGTAGTTTCGCGAAACCATGGTTTGGGGGAACGTGACACGCGATCAGCATATCCCCCGCCACCCAGGCGCCACCAGGCGGAATATTCGGGGGAATATCGCGAAAAGCGTGGTTTCGCGAAACCACGATTTGTAAACCATGGTTTCGCGATACCACGGTTTCAAAGTAGCCACTAAACCATTTTCTCATAATTTTCTACTAGAACTAGGTCGTACCTTCACGTGTCACGAATACCGCGCCCTCCCCTCCGACGCATCGTGCTTTTTACTCCTTCCTGCTTGTTTCCTGCTCGCCTATATCTCTCGACGGTAATGCTCCCTACGCTCTCGTGTCCTTCCACACTCACTGGCACAACATTCGGCTTAGGCATGCAGGGCATCATAAAGGGCACCGAGAGTCACAGCCCACTGTGCCACTGGGCCCGGGCGGCATGCATCCTCTTACTAGCCCTTATTCTCGGATCTGCCTGACTTGTCATGATGCTTCTACCCTTACTCTCCCTGCTTAAGTCCGTCACGCTTCCTGCTGAGCTTGTGATACTCCTTCGGTTTAGGACTTGGCTTTGTATCTGGGGAGCCCAGTGGGAGCAGAGTTTCAACCTTGGTGATCGCGAGCACCGCACCTTGGTTCCTGGAGCCTCATATCCCAGCGTGGGGACGTGCGGTGCAGTGTCGAGTGAGAATAAACTTCCCCTAAACCGGCTTTGGGCTTAGGAGTCTCAGTCGTCGTCTCTCTCCTTATTACCGTTCAGTGCTTCTCCCTTCTCCACCCTGCTTGATACTGGCAATTCTCCTCCCTCTCTCCTTGTTCCTTAATCTTTGTTCCTTGTTCCTTGTTCCTTCCTCTTTGGCATTTGTGCTAGGATAGGTGGGCGAGAGTCTCTCATCTCTTCCTTACTTATTAACCGAACTATCTTTAAAAGAGAATATCTTACATTGCCGTGCGTGACGCTAAACAACCTACCGTAGGTTTCATTGGTCCGAAGCCTCGAACTATTATTGCAGCTTCATGCCTGTTTGAGAGATGGTGCATGCATGTTCGTACCGGTTCTGGCTTTGTGCTCGCTATGTATCACGGGGAGCCACTTTGATGCGATACAGCTCAGAGTGAGCTTAAGGCTGTGGTTCTTAAGAGCTTCACGCGGATATTCCAGTTCTTTACAGCGAAGGCATTAGACCCCATTCTCTAGTACTTAGAGTTTGGACGTTTGAACCCTTACCCGCAGGCGTTGCCCACTCAAGATGATTTAGCAGCCTTTTAATTTGTTACGTTTGCATCGTCGTTGGGCACCGCTTGGAATCTTGCGATGTCGGTTGTCGGTTTTTTGGCGCTATCATCAACCGGGGAAAAGAGTTTGCTATATCGCCTTGTCCTGGGTCCCACTAATGACGTTCCAAGTCAAGCAGAACCCTGGACTTCCAGGGGTAGGTTTTTGCTACGATGCTGATATTGCGCTCCAAACATAGATGCACCATCTCTTGACCAAATGACACCCGAGGCTTCATACGTCATACTTCACGCCAGACATATCCAGAGAACAACGCAAAACAGAATACTTGGACTTCCTAGCAATGTGACGTGCACTCAAGTGTGCTCAAGTCGTTGAAGGGTCTTTGCCCTCTGACCCGACCACCGCACAGACGTGTAAGCTGTGCATACTTGGAACAGTCTGTTATGTTACGATGTGAGGTGCAGTGCAAGTCTTGTCTTCAATGATCCACGAAATGGAAACCGTGGTTTAACCAAGGTGTCATCACTGCGTTTCGCGGACACGATGGAAAGAATTTTCGATCGGACGCTTCGGTTCGGATTTTTGATCGTGAGACCCGAAATTTCGTGGTTGAGACCTCGGTTGAGTTTCGCTATGAAAATCTCGACCACGGTCGAGTTTTGTGGTTGAGTTCGATTTTTCATAGCGAAACTTGGTTAGCGAAGGAATATTTTGTACACGTCTGCGACAGCGTGTGAGCCGACGTGTCTGGTAACGTGAGACACTTTTGGACCTCGGTTGAGTTTCGCTATGAAATCTCGACCACGGGGGGGGGGCTTGGTCGAGATTTCGTGGTTGAGTTTCGCTATGAAATGTCGAGTTCGTCAGCCATCGTCATCCACATGCAGCAGATGTAGAATTGAAAAATTAATTTGGGACTGAATTCGACATCTGCTGACATCGTGATGACATACCGTGGTTGAGACCGTGGTTGAGATCGTGGTCGAGTTTCGCTATGAAAAATCGAACTCAACCACGAAAAATCGAAATTTCGTGGTCGAGTTCCATTTTTCATAGCGAAACTCGACCACGATCTGAACGCTGACGGGACGCGGATATCCCCCCCCCACGTAGGCAGAATATTCCGGGGATCTATAGCGAAACGTAGTTGAGAAATCTCGACCATGGTCGAGTTTCGCTATGATCGAGATTTCGTGGTTTAAACCATGAACTTCTCATTAATTAGGTCAAACGTTTGACCTACAAAGTGTCGCATTGCCTACGTGGGGAATGTCGCACCTGCCTACGAGGGCGCATCTCTATAATTATACAAAAATGCCTACGTGGAGCGTACACATGCGTCGCATATCCAAGGAGCGTCCATTTATTTTTAGGGTAATACTACAGACGCTGGATTTCAGCCTGGTATGACACGAGGTAGATGTTGCTGTTGGCCAACGTGCGCATTGTCAACCCAGGCAAAGACTGACATCTAACTTGTCTGCCGTTGATCCCCTACTGACTTTCAGATCGACAGTTAATTAGCTATCCACATACCAAGGGACTCCACAAAATTGTCAACCCTTGCCTCAACATTGTCCACCCTTGCCCTTTATCGTCGTCCATTTACTCAAATTACTTTGAACTCTACCGTCGATCCCCAGCCTGTTTTCCGCTTCTCGACTGACTTGATATGCGGAAGGTATAAAATCGTTTCGTACGCAAGATTTACCTACAATATAAACAAGTATTTCACGTTTCCCCATCCAAGGTTAATTATAAATTATACAGTCTTCCCACCACTTAATTTTTACTCAGATTATTTCACTATGATACAATCCTCCCGCCACTGTATTTATACTCACATTGTCGCTCGCTCGTCATTTGTGCACTTACAAAAGTCGTATTGCCATGGCATCTTTGAGCTGGCATGTTCTGACTGGCTTTCCCGATAGTGGGTGCACATGGTAAAGGCCCTAGCCCTGCCCAAAAAGCGTCAGATAGGAAGGATGGTGTTCCCTCCCCAGCCCCGCCCCTTCCACCGTGGGAACGCCATTCGTCTTATCCCACCTTCGCACACGGGAAGCTTACAGTATCCAGTATGGGAGCCGATTCATGCGAAAGGTCGCCAAAAGAGAACAATCGTGCCGAACCGCGCAAAAATCGCGACTGAATCGGCTGTCGGGCCTGTCGCTGGCTGTCGCGGGCTGTCGCGGGCTGCTCGATGCTGTTTCCAAATGCTCGATGCTGTCGCTTCGTTTCCAAATTTCGGGAGGAGAGAGCAAAATAATGTCGCGACGGCATCAAGGATTTGGAAACAGAGCTCAATATTTGTATTTTGTATTTTTATATTTTTATATATTGCTTTTTATTTCCTGTATAAAATTATATAGCACGGCTTGACAAGAACCCTTGTCCGCAGACGTGTCATCCGAGTTGGACCAACCAGACATTAACATTTTAGGCAACGGCAGACAAAATTCCCAGGTTGTCATCTCGCGATATCGAACCTGAGTCCTGACCATTTCCAGGATTATTAAAACATATCATCTATTTATCTTCCATCGATAGCGATATACCTAAAGTAAGAAAGTAAGTAGATTATTCAAGAGTTTGACGATTATTCAAGTCTACGGTCATTTGGTATGGTTTATGAAATCGACGGTATATGCGAGTAGCATATCAAATATATAATTTAAAATTGTTGCGTTCCCCATCAACCATATCAAATCAAATCGCGCGTCGCAACCGCTAATCCTTGTCAGCACATTTCCAATTTAATCACTAGTAATGACTGTATATTACAATAAACAGGCTCTACGACGCTTCGAGTAATACGAATAATACGAATAATACGAATCGACTTAAGACATCATGCATCGATGGGCGATTATATATAAGCACCCAAGCATGTAAGTTGCAACCATAATTGCATAACTTGCTTGCAATTATGGCAGATGCGTTGACAGAATATGAAAGAATAGAAGCTATTAATAGGAAAAAGAGAGTAATTTTTGCAAGGGAAGGGATACACGCTCCGGAACTGGCACTTCGTATAGGGGGTACGTGAACGTACAGGTGGGGAAAAAATAAACCCCCCCCTGAGTATCCATCATCCGCATCATCATCATGTGAAGAGTGAGAGACCCGCGGCAAATAGAGGCGGCGACCAAGGGGGGAGAGGGGTACTGGGGGGCTCCGCCCCCAGACCCCCTTCATTTTTCTCTGATGACCTGAATTACATTATTAACGCCGTGTGAAGTCATACGTTGTCATTTATGCATGAACTGCATGTAATGGGCAACGGGGGCCCCCCAGACCCCCCTTCATTATTCACTGATGACCTGGGTTAAATATAATTAAAATTTAATTATTACCGCACTGTGAAGTCATACCTTGTCATTCATGGATGACCTTTATATTTATATTTAATTTTATTTATACTGTCGTGTCGTGTCGTGTCGTGCACCATCGCCCATTTTGTTCCTCATATCTATTTACAAGATCGCTTCCGGCGTAAGGGTTACTGACCGCACACTGTTCACTGGCCACAACGATTGTTCACTGTTCACGACACTTGAACGACTTGAGCGTAACGTTGCGTGCTTTTTGATATAAATCGAATAATCAATTTATTCCTGTTTATATTTTTCATTATCCACTGATGACCGGAATTATATTATTGACGCAGTGTGAAGTGATTTGTAAAATATGTGCTGTGTCACGTAGTCACATGGCTGACACAATGGCTTCAATTCATATAATATGGATACAGCATACGTAGTACAGCCTACGATTTGGGCCTCAAAAACGCAGTGTTAATTCGCACTGTTAAAGCACTGAATTTTCTGAATCCCTTCAAGCAATCCTGGAATTGCCATGAATGAGGACCTAATTTATATATGCATTTTATACACAATGGCTTCAATTCATAGAATATCAATACAGCATACGCAGTACAGCCTACGATTTGGGCCTCAAAAACGCAGTGTTAATTCGCACTGTTAAAGCACTGAATTTTTTCCCGATTTTTCAAAAGAGGGGGAATCTTCGATTTCATCTCCGATTTTTTCCCCAATAAATTATAAACGTGATAATCGGTTTATACACGATTCGTGTCTCGTGTCACATGAAACTGTCTGAATCATTTCTACGGGATTATTAAATCAGATAATCCTGTCGCGATAAAATCAGAGAGATCGAAATCGCGAACGGTCGACTGAGTCAACGTCCAAATGACCTCACGTCAGCAAGAATTTTAAAGCGGCGGCCCAACGTTCAGCAAGCAACATATTTTCCTTCGCCCTGAAAGGCGAACCGACTGCTGTGTGATGCTGCTCCCCTGTGATATTATTCGCAGGCATCTTTGCATATTTTTCGTTGGCTGTATTTTGTTGTTTCACTGTGGGTGCAGCCTTTTTTACTAACAGTTTGAAGTGTGTGCAGCTCATCTCGCAGATGCGCCAAGGCCAAGGGGAGTGCCTTGGAACGCGCCCTCGAAGAGGTGAGTGCTTGATTTTTTTACCACTTTGTTGTGTCGATCTCGTTCGTATATCTGTATACACTTTGCAGTGTAATTAATCTCTCGTTCGTATATCTGTATACACTTTGCCTTTTTTACTAACAGTTTGAAGTGTGTGCAGCTCATCTCGCAGATGCGCCAAGGCCAAGGGGAGTGCCTTGGAACGCGCCCTCGAAGAGGTGAGTGCTTTATTTTTTTACCACTTTGTTGTGTCGATCTCGTTCGTATATCTGTATACACTTTGCAGTGTAATTAATCTCTTCAGAGTGAGCTATTTTGAAGGCATCCTTCCTTGGAGCCTTTTCTCGAGATGCGGAAGTCTAGGTTGGCTCATGCCAACCTAGCTTGGGATCAAACCCAACCACATCGTATATTGCATACTTTCATATATATATATATACATATATTTGTATGTTCGTCCCAAGCAGTAGTGCAACTGTGCGACGCTACATCCTTGGATAAACTAACCGTTGTTTCCGTTGAAGGTTGTGTGGCGAATTTTGCTCATATGGAGTGTGGAAGCTTAGGTTGGCATATGCCAACCTAGCTTGGGATAATACCCAACCACATAATAGTTTTGTGGGTTGCAAATTACACTTTACCTGCGTTGAACACCTACACTTTCATCCATTTAATTAGAATAGATTCTAACTCACTTATTTTGTCACGACCTCGGTCAAGAGACCAAAGAGCAAAAGTTCGTGATGGGATAAGCCTAGGTCAAAGCGCTTCAAATGCTAGCTACAAAACTAAAAGTTGAATACAATATAATAATATATATGTATAACTAATGTGGTTGGGTATTATCCCAAGATAGGTTGGCATGGGCCAACCTAGACTTCCACACTCAATGCTAGCGAAATTGCGCCACACGACCTTGAAAAAAATCAGTCATTTGCCTGTGCAAGTCAAACACGCCCTATACTTGTCACATTATTCAGTATGAATCTATCTATGCAAGAGAATATGCAAATATGTTGACGTGGTTGGGTTTGATCCCAGGCTACGTTGGCATGAGCCAACCTAGACTTCCGCATCTCGAGAAAAGGCTCCAAGGAAGGATGCCTTCAAAATAGCTGACTCTGAAGAGATTAATTACACTGCAAAGTGTATACAGGTATACGAACGAGAGATTAATTACACTGCAAAGTGTATACAGATATACGAACGAGATTGACACAACAAAGTGGTAAAAACATCAAGCACTCACCTCTTCGAGGGCGCGTTCCAAGGCACTCCCCTTGGCCTTGGCGCATCTTCGGGATGAGCTGCACACACTTCAAACTGTTAGTAAAAAAGGCTGCACCCACAGTGAAACAACAAAATACAGCCAACGAAAAATATGCAAAGATGCCTGCGAATAATATCACAGGGGAGCAGCATCACACAGCAGTCGGTTCGCCTTTCAGGGCGAAGGAAAATATGTTGCTTGCTGAACGTTGGGCCGCCGCTTTAAAATTCTTGCTGACGTGAGGTCATTTGGACGTTGACTCAGTCGACCGTTCGCGATTTCGATCTCTCTGATTTTATCGCGACAGGATTATCTGATTTAATAATCCCGTAGAAATGATTCAGACAGTTTCATGTGACACGAGACACGAATCGTGTATAAACCGATTATCACGTTTATAATTTATACGAAGTGCCAGTTCCGGAGCGTGTATCCCTTCCCTTTTTGCAATCAAAAAGATAGATGTAACGGCGGACATTGTAGCCCTATCGAACGATTCAGAAGCACTCCTCAACCAGAAATTAGTGCAAGCACTGAACGATAACGGCAAATTTAAAGACGTTGACTCGCAAATCACGCAAGTTGATATCGACAGCGATCGAAATTGCAAGCCAGTAACAGAATCTCAAGCGCAAACATTAAGTAGCCTAGGAGTCGAAGATGCATTTATACAGAGCTTGAATGTGGCCAATGCTACTGCGTGTATAACTGCACTTATCCAGTGTAAGTCCAGCGCAAGTAAACGTAAGCGAACTGATTTATTGGGGAAAAATCTTTAGATTGTCCCCCTCTTTCCAACAAATGTCAAAACAGTCGGATTCGTGCAAAGCTTAACACTGTTCGTGCAAAATCCTTAACACTGCAAACCAAAATTCGTGCAAACTGGATCTATAAATTTGTGAAGCCCTTTAGCGGTTGAGATGAAAACTGCGAAACGAGTTTTCGGTTGCGATTATGTTTGTGAAGGGAGCGCTGCAAACCAAAATTCGTGCAAACACATGTCGACATGTCGACATACGACTGCATCCGCTCGTCTGTGTCACAGAATCGCACACTGCACTGTCGCTGTCGCATCGAACGCGAACACATCGCGAACTCGTGACACTCGTGACACTCGTGACAAAATCGATTGGATGATAGATCGACTCGGCCTCAACTTGCGCTTTATAACACCATACTGTAACACGATACTTGTAACAAGCGGTTCGTCGCGTCGGGTGTCCCATTTTTGATTTTACACCGGCTCGCTGTGCAATTGAGTTGAGTTCCACCCTTTTCTCGTGCTGTGACTTTCCGCAACCTGTGTGGATAATATACGGGTATTTTTTTCAACCATTACTTATTTACCGCATATTTTACTCAACCAGTACGTTTCGTTAAAAAAAAATTCGCATTGGGCATCGGACATCGTTACATACGAGGCAGTTTTGATCAAGTGAGAAAAAGACGTGTTTGTGTCACGCAAAATCCTTGTACACTTTCGCTCAAGAACTCCGATGACAGTTTCCGCCCGTCAGAATGTTCCTCTCGGTGTCTGCTTTCAGAAAATTGCAGCCTCGCACAGCCACTTGGCCGTTTGATTGACTGCAGTTTTTTATTTGTGCGTTTGAGTCGATTTGGCGACTATACCCTACCTCATTGCTCACAACTTTCGCTCAAGAACTCCGATGACAGTTTCCGCCCGTCAAAATGTTCCTCTCGGTGTCTGCTTTCAGAAAATTGCAGCCTCGCACAGCCACTTGGCCGTTTGATTGACTGCAGTTTTTTATTTGTGCGTTTGAGTCGATTTGGCGACTATACCTACCTCATTGCTCACAACTTTCGCTCAAGAACTCCGATGACAGTTTCCGCCCGTCAAAATGTTCCTCTCGGTGTCTGCTTTCAGAAAATTGCAGCCTCGCACAGCCACTTGGCCGTTTGATTGACTGCAGTTTTTTATTTGTGCGTTTGAGTCGATTTGGCGACTATACCCTACCTCATTGCTCACAACTTTCGCTCAAGAACTCCGATGACAGTTTCCGCCCGTCAAAATGTTCCTCTCGGTGTCTGCTTTCAGAAAATTGCAGCCTCGCACAGCCACTTGGCCGTTTGATTGACTGCAGTTTTTTATTTGTGCGTTTGAGTCGATTTGGCGACTATACCCTACAATGCATGAGCCAAAACGACCGGAAATTTGTAACGATGCCAAGATTCAAGAAGTAAAAAAAACATATGGCACCATAGATCCTACGAAACATCTCAGTGACGGAAATTACAAGAGACATTGTCAAGACATATGGACAAAACAACAAAAGGAAGATCGAATAGTTGCCCAAAAAAGACAACGTGTTAGGGCTAGATAAGCGAGCCCTCAATATATTGATATAAAGCGCTGTGTTATGGGACGGTAACACACGCGTAAGTAATGAGCGGGTTGTGAGTTGCAGTCTCCGTAGAAGATCTGCTGAAGCACAACGCTTCCTCACTTTTATACCTACGTCACCCATCATCTTAGATGGTACCGCCATTGGGTTGTGAACCCGAGACGTAGGTTGAACGACCAGCATGGTAATAACGACTAGTTCGTTCATGCTGCACATGCGAGTTCCGTGCATGCTGAAAGCTAAAGATGATTCTTGGTTTGTTTCCGAGATGTATCTTTGCTTTGCCATCTTCGAGTTCGACTTACGAACTCTCGATGACAGTGATGCCTGATGATATGACATAATCATCTGGCGACATGTACAGTCATCGTCGACCGTACTGACGACTGTCATAAATGTATGACGCGACTTGACCTGTACAGTCATGATCGACCATACTGTCGACTGTCATAATAATATATGACATGACATGACATGACATGGTATGACATGTATGACAGGTATGACACGTATGACATGTATGACACATATGTCATCGGTCATAACCCTGACAGATCTCCCCTCTTAAGAGAGTTGTGACCTCACAACGGGCATACCTTTGTATATGTCTTTGATGTCTTTGTTGTTGTCGCTTCTTGCTGGTACCAGTCTTCTTACACCGATTTGAGGCGTCCCTCATGGTGTCTTTAGGTTATTGGGGGGAACTGAGTCCACTTTAGTCCCTCACCTTAGGCATTTAACCATACAGTCCTTAGGATGCAGCCCACCTTTCCGGAAATCGTATCGTTGAGTGACGTTCCAAGGTTCAATGAAGAGCGTTTTCGCGATACAATCCTACGCTGGATTACTGATTGATCCACACGTTATCATGTATGTGCTAGACGATTCAAAGCATCCGAAGTCTACGTTACGGATTATTGATGAAATCAATTTGCGTCGTTGAGATGAAAGCTGCAAACAAAATTTCAATCGCAGATATGTTTGTATATATATTTACATATATTTATAAATATATCGACAGAATGTCGTCTGGATAATTAATATTATAAAATGTAAAATAGAAAATATGAGGTAAACCGAATAAAATATGAATCAAACCTTTGTTCGAACCCTTTACTGTCGATCGGCGACCATCGATCTGACGGAGATAATTCTTTTTGGCGAGGATCGAGGGGGGCGGGATCGGTGTTAATACTTTAAATCGACGACCACGGGTAGCTAAGCCCTTAACACTTTTGTGTATAAATTTCTAGAGGTTTGATTTCGTAGAAACCAGCTATGACTTATTTTGGGTGACGATAGTGGGAACATCAACGCGGTCGGTTGATGTTCGACTTGGACTTCGAACGCCAACGCCAGAACGCAGAAGGCGCATGCCATGCCATGCTATGCCATGCGATGCGAATGCCACAGAATTCATAACGAACAACTCCTCACAACCACAATCAATTTTGGAGATTGATTTTTCCCCACCTGTACGTTCACGTACCCCCTATAAATTGCCACATACTATCGCCAAAAATGACCGGGGATCCTTTCGTAGACGATATCGCTGCTGGACCAGACGACGAGGATAATGATACCGAAAATAATGCATTGCATCATCTGATGCGAAATGCCACCAATAACACAAATAACGGTCGTGGACGTGGTCGCGGCCGCGGCCGTGCATCAACTGCCAATAACCATGCGATGGGGGTATTCGGGAAAATGCAGATACGTGTTATCGATCCTGAACCAGGTGATGCCTCATATCCAATCAGGATATTTTCAATCTATTGCAGTCGCACTGGTGCTGACGTATCCCCACAATGGCTACAAATGTATCACGACGCCGTGCATGCCAAATGCGAATTAGGAATAACGTCACAGGAGCGTGGCAAGCGTAAAGAGCATCTGCACTTGCAATCCTACATAGAAATCCGATGCAAAGCAAATGATCCTACGCCAACGCGTGATGCTGGAAAAATACAAGTCACATCACTGATAAAAACAGCGCTCGGCGCTGTACCTCACGACAATTCACGAATCCAGGTGTCGGCATTGGCGCCAGGACAGACGCAGTCCTATATGATAGGATATGTTCAAAAAGACAAAGGTGCTGCTGCTGTGCATTATAATTGCAAGCAACCTCTGCTCCTTATGATTTGGAACCGGACCAAATTACCTTACTTTACCTTACTTAATCAGCAGCAGCAAAGCGCGAATCCCAACGGGCGACACAGACGAACTTCCGATCTCACGATCACCAGACGCTAACGATGACAGTGCCACTGCAGTCGCGTACATTTATCGCGACGCCACCCTCGCGTTGTGGCATGGCATGTTGGGAAGCAACAAGCGAAGTATTGTCGCGCACAGGATCCTACGGTCAGCTGGCCTAGTGGAGATCTCCTTTTGAGATCGATCCGCCTAGTACCGATAACGTTACCGAGGAAATGCGTACTACTAACTACAGGAATATCTGATTATAGCAGTGTCAAAAACGACTTTGAAGGTTGAGGTATCATATCAAGTTATCGCCCAGGTCCTTCGGTTCTGATCTCACATTCAATCTCACAGCAGGACTATAATTGTATTTCAAGATATAAATTTACATACTTATATGGCCCTAGAGTAGAATATTCTCTACCTACAAATGAGAAGACACGGGCAGGTTGCTATGGCCCCACGTGGGCAGGATAATAATTAATACTTGCTGACGTTGGCAGGGCGATAATTGAAGAACTGATGACATGGCCAGGGGGATAATCGAAGAACCGGGGATATAATTCTGTCCCGATCGGGCTATAAATCTGTCACGATTCTGTCACGACTCTGGACTCACGATTCTGTCACGATTCTGTCACGATTCGTATTATTCGTATTACTCGAAGCGTCGTAGAGCGTGTTTATTGTAATATACAGTCATTATTAGTGATTAAATTGGAAATGTGCTGACAAGGATTAGCGGTTGCGACGCGCGATTGATTCGATATGGTTGATGGGGAACGCAACAATTTTAAATTATATATTTGATATGCTGCTTGATAAGGACGCTGACGCGAGCCTTAAGATATATATGATATAATGAGATAGTGCAGGTGTTATTACAGTTCTTGCATCATTAAATTCCTCGTTTCAAATTCTGAGGACCGCGAGTCATCGTGAGGGCACGCGCGAGGAGTTCTTGGAACTGTGGCCGCAAAATTTTCCGGACATAAATCGAGGAGTGAGGAGCCTCGTCGCGTCGTTTGCATCTTCTCACGGATGTTCCCGAAATTCGGAGTGATGAAATGCGATCTTCGTTTGAAATTCTGAACTCGGCAGATATGAATCACGTTCACTCCACGTGGCTCAAATTTATTCGCTTGCCCAGCGCGAGGACTCCACAAAACGAGGAGAAAAGTTTGAGACACCTCTGGAGGTGGCTGAAAATTTGTTCCTCGTTCCTTGTTCTGAAGATCAGTATAAATGACATATAAATCATATAAATGGTCGCTTTTGAGGATTTAGGAATAAAGATGCAAAGTTCGCGCGCGGGCAGAATCCTCGTCCAAAATGAGATTCTGGACGAGGAAATTAATGATGCAAGAACTGTAACACGCGCACAGCTTATGAGCGGGTGATGAGTGCAGACTTCGTCCGAAGATACTGCTCTAGCACAACGCTAGCTCATCTATACCGAATGCCTCCCATTGAGCCCCTTTGTGGGCGCGCTATAGCAGAGGGAGTAGCCCCTGGTGTTTTCACTAGCCTGCTTTGCAGGGATACCGCACTCTCAGGACTTTGTCCCCTTTGCTAGCGTAAATGTTTTATTATTATTATTATTCCCATCGCATAGATGGTACCGCCATTGGGTTGTGAACCCGAGACATTGGTTGAACGACCAGTATCGTCAGAACGAATAATACGTTCGCCCCATAATACTGCGCATGCTTGTTCCGCACATGCTTGAAGCGAAGATGATTTCTTGTTTGTTACTTCAAGATCGTATCTTGCTTTGCCATCTTCGAGTTCGACATACGAACTCTCGATGACAGGTGTCATTCAAGTCTTTCCTTGAATAAATGATAGATGATGTGACTTATCATCTCGATGACATGTACAGTCATAGTCGACCGTACTGACGACTGTCTGTCATTATAATATATGACATGACTCGACATGACATGACATGGTATGACATGTCTGACAGGTATGACACGTATGACATGTATGACACGTGTGTCATCGGTCATAACCCTGACAGATCTCCCCTCTTAAAAGAGTTGTGACCTCACAACGGGCATACCTTTGTATATGTCTTTGATGTCTTTGTTGTTGTTGCTTCTGCTGGTACCAGTCTTCTTACACCGATTTGAGGCGTCCCTCATGGTGTTTTTAGGATATTGGGGGGAACTGAGTCCACTTTAGTCCCTCACCTTAGGCAATAGCCTTACAGTTCTTAGGATGTAGCCCCCATGAATTGCGTATCGTATTGCAGAGTGACGATTCAAGGTTCAATGAATTGCGTTTCGTGATACAGATTGACGCTGGATTACTGATTGATCCACACGTATCGTGTTTCAGAGTGACGATTCAAGGTATCCGAGGTTTACGTTACGGATTATTTGCGCTAGCCGTCGACGCCTTTGCGAACGATGATCCCACGATTTAACAATTTATAATCGCACGATTCTCGGCCTTATATATATATATATATATTATGTATATATATATCATGTATATATATATATATTGTATATATATATATATTATGTATCTAAATATATAAGGTATATATATATATTATGAGTGTGTGTGTGTATGTGTGTATATATATATATATATATACACTGCCGGCCCCAACTTCTATTTTAGGGCAATGGTCATTTGATGATAAAGTCATCCATTTCTTATTCTCATCGGCACCGTGTTTGCAATCAAACAAGCTCTTTGAGAGCTATGCTGCAAGGATGCGCTTTGGACGCGCCGGCGCGCCATATCTGGCGCGCCTGACCCATTTTGAGAGCCCACACGCCCCGCCAGCGCGGGCGGGCCAGGAAAAATGCACGCGCCGCGCTGCCGCCACGGCGCGCCATCGCTCCATCGTAATCGAGGCGCTCCGCCAGCGGCGCTGGCTCGTTCGCCACGCCAGCCCCACGCCAAGGCCAGGGGGCCACCCTTCGCTTGTCACGCCATGTCACGCCCCACGAGACATCAACGAAGGCATTTCCAGGGTAGAAGGCGGTCGATTTCGGACGGGGGGGGAGGCTGCCCCTCCCTCCAAACTCTCCCCACGACCCCTTTATCTCGCCAAGGGCGCCGGCGCGCTGGCGCCCCAATTTAATCCGGGCGCCACGCCAGCGTTGGCGGCACCCCAAAAATTCAGGCGTCACGCCAGCGCCGTGGCGCGCCACCACGCTGACAAAAACTACGCGCCACGCCACCGCCAACGCCAAAAACCCAAAGCGCATCCTTGCTATGCTGCATTACAGTTCTTGCATTTTACTCGACTCCTCAGATTCGGTACTCTGTCATCACGTTCTACAGTCCTCGTTGCGCGGGCGCGACGAGGACAGATTCCTCAAACGTCCAAAAATCGCTGAAATTAAATGACGGCTGACGTGGCATCAACCGCAAATGGAAATAACGAGGAATAGAAAGTCCGTCCTCCTCAGAGGAGGTCGGGCGTTCACTCGCGTAAGGATTTTCTTGCATAATCCTGTAATATCCTATATTTTGCAAGATCGGGATCATACAGGATCATACAGGATCATACGGGATCATACAAGATCATACAGGATCCCCCAGGATCCTATAGGATCCTATAATTATCACTCATAAGTTCCCGTAGGATATTAAAGGTGGAAGATAAGTTCCCGTAGGACATTAAAGGTGGAAGATAAGTTCCTGTAGGATATTAGAGGTGGGAGATAAGTTCCTGCACGACATTAAAGGTGTATGATAAGTTCCCGTAGGATTGACAGAACAGGTGATAATGGGTATATATATTGAAGAAGATATATAGCAATATCACTGAAACAGGGACTCAGAAAGCAGTGGCTGGGGGAAACCGGTGATACAAAACTGATAGAAGGATTACGGGAGTGAGCTTTCTAGCAGGTGAGTGTCATACGCCGGTGACACACGGCCAGTGACACACGCAGCAAGGGGTGATACTAGGAGAAGCTGGACCCCCATACAGTGGGGGGGGATTTCAGCTTCCCCGTGAAGGATATTAAAGGTGGAAGATAAGTTCCCGTAGGATATTAAAGGTGGAAGATAAGTTCCTGTATGACATCAAAGGTGTATGATAAGTTCCCGTAGGATATTAAAGGTGGAAGATAAGTTCCCGTAGGATATTAAAGGTGGAAGATAAGTTCCCGTAGGATATTA
>LGRX02020086.1:0-11678 GCA_001247695.2 Cymbomonas tetramitiformis
GCTGATCACCTTAGAAGTGGAATCGTGGGGCAAGTTGACTCGCTCCACGAGCCCCACCAGGCGGTCCCTGAGGGCGTTCGGGTCCTCGCCAGCCAACATCTTCAAATTTTTGATCTCGTCCTGGGCGGCCTCGGCTGACAGATCGGCGCACTTCAGCCTCAGCAGGAAGAAGAGAACGCGCCATGCGGCGTCCCAGTCGATGTCCTGGCCGGTCAGCACCTGGAAGTGGTCTTCTCGGGGAAACGTAATGGGCTCGCACATATATCCAGTCTGCGGCGGGTACGATTCGGTCTCCTCCATAATCAGCTGAGGCAGCGTCTTGCTTTCGCTGTTTGGCGTCAGTACGAACCGACTGATGACGCGGGTGGCGGCCTCCGTGCTGTTGAAGATTGCGGGCAGGGAGCCGAACAGCTTGCCCTTAAGTTTGTTGATCTCGGCGCGCGTGAGCTCATCGTCGCGGTTCGCGTTCTTTTCGAACACGAGGTTGCTGACGAAGGCACTGAGCTCATGGGCCAGACCGGTGAAATCGCCGTCGGACATGTTGGTCTTGGTGACGACTGGTAGTGATTTTGGTTTGGAGGACATGGTGATGGTTTGACGCCTGCACACGCAAACCTCACCCTTTAAGCAGGGGGTGTGGGGAACGGCAGTCCCACTTGTCACGCGGTTGCAAGGGTAAGCTGCCGTCATCGCTTAAGATCCTGAAATGTTCAGGAGTGGTTGCGTTCCACTGGACGTGGCACGCTGTTGCTGACCACTGCACGTGATCTGACCACTGCACGCGGTCGTAGCCTGAAATCTTCAGGAGTGGTTGCGCTCCACTGCACGTGGTATGCGCTGCTGGCCACTGCACGAGGCCTGCATGGGAAGAGGAAGGCTGTTCTGACCACTGCACGCGATCTGACCACTGCACGCGGTCGTAGCCTGAAATCTTCAGGAGTGGTTGCGCTCCACTGCACGTGGTATGCGCTGCTGGCCACTGCACGAGGCCGGCATGGGAAGAGGAAGGCTGTTCTGACCACTGCACGCGATCTGACCACTGCACGCGGTCGTAGCCTGAAATCTTCAGGAGTGGTTGCGCTCCACTGCACGTGGTATGCGCTGCTGGCCACTGCACGAGGCCGGCATGGGAAGAGGAAGGCTGTTCTGACCACTGCACGCGATCTGACCACTGCACGCGGTCGCAGCCTGAAATCTTCAGGAGTGGTTGCGCCCCACTGGACGTGGTATGCGCTGCTGGCCACTGCACGAGGCCGGCATGGGAGGAGGAAGCGGAGAGAGTTGTGAGGCCCGGCGCGCACGGCTCTGCAGATGCTGCGCGTCGCTGCTGCCACAGGGGTGTCAAAAAAAAATGTTTCCGGCGACGCGCACGTTTCATGCGATGCGCACATTTCAGGCGATGCGCGCATTTCAGGTGAGGCGCACATTTCGGGCGATGCGCGCGTTTCAGGCGATGCGCACCTTTCAGGCGATGCGCACATTTCAGGCGATGCGCGCGTTTCAGGCGATGCGCACCTTTCAGGCGATGCGCACATTTCAGGCGATGCGCGCATTTAGGCGAGTCGAGCGTTCTGGGTGATACACGTGTTTCAGGCGCCAGGCGCATTGCAGCGAATCGAGCATTTCAGGCGACGCGCCAAACGGGCGAGGCGCGAACGGCTCTGCTGATGCTGCGCGTCAAATGCTGCCACCGGGGTGTCAAAAGTCCTGAATGGCCCAAGTCACGGGGTGAAGGGCGAAGTGCTCCGAAATGAGCGTCTGGCGGAGTCGCGGGGGCCGTCGGCAGAGTGGGCACGAGCTATTGTGTGTCAGCCACGTGGACAGGCAGCGCGAGTGGCAAATGCGCCGTCCCTTCAAGCAGGGGCACCGGAGGGCGTGAGACGCGCAGCGCTGCCACGTGGGGACAGGGGTCAGGCAAATGACGCAGGCGTTCAAGCAGGGCGCGGGGCTTCGCCGGCAGAGCGTGCGACGAAACAGCTCGTTGATGCGGTGCTGGTGGGTCATGCAACTCAGACGCGGCGCGCGGCGGGAATTCCCAACTTGAACGTCAGAGCTGACCCGTGCCAGTGACGGGGTGAGATTCAGCAGATAGCTCAGAGAGGTGTTTCAAAATCAATGGAAAGTGAAAGGTTCAGGAAACAGGGCAAAACTGTGAAAAAGGCCCCCTTCTGGGAGTGTCAAAAGTGCACGGGCTGCTGGGCTCGACTCCAACAGGGACACCAAAGTCCAGCAGTCAGCAGGTACCAAATTCACAACTCGCTCGGGCTGGCTGAAAAGGTTGAATTGAGCCCACGCGTTGGGCCAGCCAGCCCGAGTGGGGATGCCCAAAGAAGGCGGCGGCAGTCGGCGTTGAATTCACGGGGTCGGCTCAGGCCACAACATCGAAAGAACACGGTCAGGTAAAGTTTCGGAATTCATGGTGTCCAAGCAGCGAAAGAGTGTGGCGAATCCACTCTGCGTTCATACAGCCGGAGCGCGCGTGAATGCACACTTGAAAACGGTCGCAGCGGGGTCTGAGCAGAGGAGCCGTTGGCTCTCGGGAGTCTGAAAAGTCGTCCGGAGTGTTGAGCGGTGACGTCGTCTGAAGCGGCCGAGCTTAGCCGAGCGTGCTGAATTTCCAAGTTTGTGCTGAATTCGAGTTTTTGAAACGGAAAGCCGCTGGCCGTCTCGGCGTCGTCGTGCACCTTCTCAACACTCCTAGGGTGGGAATTCACGGGAGTGCGAACTATCGCGCCTCACCTGAGAATTCCCTAAGGAACTTGGTAAAGAAAAGTAGTTGTAAACGGCGAAGACGACGTCTCCGAACGAACACGTAGAAGGCAGCAGCAGCGGCGTTAGTGAGTGAAGCTAAAGCTGGGCTGCGGCACGCACACATACCGCAAAAGCACGCACACAAGCATGAATTCAGGGTACACTTTTCGCGCGCCTGTTTATTGTCGTGTGGTGAATTCAGAGGTGCTCCAGACTCCTTGGGTGCATATCGGGTCCCTGCACGACTGCCCGTTCCTTGCAAGAAAACACGAAAAGCGTTCACTTAGCACACGGCGTCTCGGGCTTACCTCAACTGCGCGGAGCGGTAGCCTTTAGCGCTGCGGATTCGCTTTCCGTTATGCGAGTGTAGATCTACGCCTAACCGGTGTGGTCGCGCGAGCGGGGTTGTGGGTTCGGGGCACTGAATTCAGGCTATGCGCTACGTGAGGAGCGCGTGTCAGACGAACTGTCCCTGACTGATTCAAACAGGCGCTTAGTGCGTGGGAATTTGCAGAGTCGCTGTAAATTCAGCGAGGAAATATATATATCCGATACAAATTTACGCAAGGCCAAGATGATTTTGAAAGGTTCAGTGTTATCTGCAGAATGTTTTGGAATCGTTTCTATTCTCTTTTAAAGCTCTTTCCTACAGCTGCAGGTGGGCGTTTTGTGTCTTCTCGGTTCGCGATGTTTCGCCTTCTCCAATCAGCGATCTGCTTCCTCATTTGAACTGTCGCCAAATGCTACATTCCGTTGGTGACTCTTGAGATACTACCTTCTGTTGGTGACTCTTGAGATACTACATTCTGACGATGACTGCTGTTGTGACGTGGTGTCACATGTGGTGCGTCCATGTCGAGTCGTCATGAACATCCGCGCTTGAGGCGCGGCGCAGTGCTTCGCGTTTGTACCCGTCGGTGTTGCAGGTGCCAGCGGTGATCCGGTGCGGCGAGCCGGAGACTTCGTCCACGTGGCGCGGATGAGGCGCTGTGGTGCCTGTGATGTTCCTTGATCTTCACGAGGCCGTAGATGGGCTCAGCCTGGCCCGGCGGATGTCGCGCCACGCCCGGCGAACTGTTGCCCCAGTCGTGCGAGCAGGAGCAGTTCAGAGAGAAAGCATTTTGTAGAACAAGAAATGGGTCAGGGCGAACGTAGTTCGAGTTTGGCGTTGGTGTCGTACGTGGTGACGTGGCTGTCGTGCTGCTGAATAGCTGACTGGGGTGTTTTGGGCAGATGTAACGGCTGATACGCCATGGGTGGCGCCCGTGGCTGCTGCGCGATGGTGCTGTTGTCGTGACGCGTCGTACTGTACCGCGTTGGCGTGTTTTGGGTATAACTAAAATGCGAGACGAGCGTCATCGGGCAAATAACTGATTATGGGGAAGGGGTCGTCTGGTGGGAGTCGTACTGATCGCGGGTTTCACGGAGTTTCGACTCGCGAGAGGGGATGTGCCTGTGAGGTTTGCTCCTGTAAGGGTGGCGGTCAGGAAGGCTCGTACTTGGACGTAGGTGCTGGCATCTGCTTTCCTGGTGGTTTGCTGAGGCAAGATTTACATCGGGCTGACGTGGATTGCTGGTGGTATCTGAGCGTGAACTTGGGGCGGTGGTGTGGTGGTATAAATGCATGGTGAGTATCGAGGCGTGAAATTGGGGCGGTGGTTTGGCTGGGTATAAATGCTGGTGGTATCTGAGCGTGAAGTGGGGCGGTGGTGTGGCTGGTATAAATTGTGGTATCTGAGCGTGAAATTGGGGCGGTGGTGTGGCTGGTATGAATTGTGGTATCGAGAGCGTGAAATTGGGGCGGTGGTGTGGGTGGTATAAATTGTGGTATCTGAGCGTGAAGTGGGGCGGTGGTGTGGCTGGTATAAATTGTGGTATCTGAGCGTGAAATTGGGGCGGTGGTGTGGCTGGTATAAATTGTGGTATCTGAGCGTGAAATTGGGGAAAAGCGATGTTGCGGAGTGGGGGAAAATGGTGACAACTGGGCGCGGGCGTGGGAATGACTGTCTGAGAGGTGGCAGGGAAGTGGCGAAGCTGAGAGCGCAAAGGGGAGGGAAGGCCTTTGTCGGGGCTGCGAGGGGGCCCCCCCCCGGCCCCAGGGTTGGGCGTGTCTATAGTTGTGACAGAGCCGCGGGGCAATTGCGGTTGAGGTATCGGCTAGGGGGAAACGTGTGGTCTTGCGAGATGATGACATTAAGGCCTTGAAGGTTTGGATGCGGACTGAATTGCCGGCTTATCGAGAGCTGGTGGAGAAGTGGGAGAAGTATGTGGAAGACGCGCGCAGGTGATTTGTGGCCCCATTCCCCGAGCGGTTGTTTATGCCCTTATGACGCCGTTGTTGCATATTTAGGACGCGCCTAAAGTACTAACGGTATCGTATCGCTGTGCATAGTTGGAATGCACAGATGCGACTGCGAAACAAGAAGTACCGGAACGCGGTGTGTGCAAGGGAGGGCAAACCTGAGCACATACGCGAGCCCCCATTTGGAGCGTACGCGGATCCTACGGAATGGTTGGGCCGACAGTTCACCAAGTACGAGATGTTGCTCATGGCGGGGCCGACACCGGTTTGCTATAACTTCACGCACGTCAAGATCGGCGACGCTGATTACCGCACGGCTACGACCGATCGGAACAAGCGCACCGTACACAGCTACTTTCGCACTTTCTTCGCGAGTGAGGAAGTGGACGAGCACGGTGAGCCAAAATCCGTGGCAAGGTGAGAAAGGAGCACGCACTATTCTACCTTTAACATGTCTTTAGGATGTCGTTATGACTCGATTAGGATGCGCATAATGTCCTAACGACATACTAACTTAGCTGTTTACACAATCGTGGGCTTGGTGATATGCAGGCACGGCCGTATTACGAGAATATTGCGGGTGGAGATTGCAGGAAAGGTCTACATCTTACTGAAATGCGATTGGTTCGCTAAGCCGACCGACGAACAGATCAAGGAGTACCGTCGACGTCACTCCATTCTCGGCCCGGATAACTTGACCAAGACGGTCTATACCTTCAACCCGCACGTAGACCGCGCGGCCTTTGACAACATGGAGCCATTCATATTAGCCAATAGAGTAGAACAGCAGGTTGTTATTGTACTACATCCGTGCATGGAGACCGCGGTCATTCTCGACCCAACGGCCGACTTCTTCGAGGGATCAAGGACATAGGACGACGACGAGGTCGATGTATGAGACATGAATCGCTGCTAGTTTATTTTTGCTTGCCACATGCCATGCAGGCAGTTGCAAATTGTGACCTTGGTAACGACCCCTGCAGTAGTACAACTAACGCATACTTTATAAGGCGCAGTGCCGCTAGAGTGCCATTAGCGTATTAACTTTGCCTACGAGCATCCTAACTACGTCCTAACGCCAACCTCCTAATGCCATCCTAGAGGCATGCTAACGCCATCCTAACGTCCCTACATTTCCGAGAAACTCAGCCCGCTTACTACTTTCCCCGAATCCCACCATACTCCGCGGAATAAACTTCCCCTGGCCTTCTAGTCACCATAAAACGCCATCTCAGTGATCTGCACACCCACACGTGCCCCACCACTCACCCCTGCTCCAGTTGGGGCCAACGCATACTTAAGGCGCAGTGCCGTTAGGACGCCTGTAGCACGCGCATCTTAACAGGCCAATATGGCGTTAGTATGCCTGTAATATACTATGCTACCGGCATACTAACGCCCATACGTACTAACTGTCCTTTACTATGCCTTTAGGACACCTTTAGTACACATACTACAATTTGCTAGGACCGTAGGGCATTCTGCAGCACACTGTTGCAGGCGTACCACAGACGTACCACAGACGTACCACAGACGTACCACAGACGTACCACAGACGTACCACAGACGTACCGCAAGAGGCAATGTGCTGCAGACACGTTGCAGTACATCCTGCAGCATGTTGATGCCGCGATTGATAATCACCACTGAAAAGGGCACATGCTAGCTTAATCACTCGGATGATATCCGAATCGTCCGCTATCACTTGGTATCGTTTATGGAAGGGTCTGACCTTATGTTGGAAACTTTTCACGGCATTTGGACGAGTATCGCGTAAGTTAGGATTTGGGGGTACCTGGAGCCGGAGCGGGAAATGTGCCGCAGAAATGGAATTGTGCTGCAAGGATTGCAGCACGCGTGTAGCACGTGTGCAGCACTGTGCTGCAGACGTACCACAAGCATGCTGCAAGAGTAGATATGCAGCACATATGCAGCTATCGTGCAGCACGTATGCACGTGGGTGACATCTGCCGGTATCCTGCAGCTATCCTGCAGCTATTTCGCAGCTATTTCGCAGCTATCCTGCAGCTGTCCTGCACTCGGGACATATGTGCAGCACATTACAACACGTCAATCTGGTCCATGCCTCCATTCGAGGCATACGCACACCACATATGCCACAGTCCTGACGCATACTTTCAACCCGGGGAATATGTACACGAAACCTATACCAATCATGCAATTATTCGGACATTCAAACATCCACATTATTTACACTATATATGTAGCATATACAGAACATGCTAACAACATATTAAAGGTATGCTGTAATGTATTTGCAAATCCTAGGAGTCACGGTGTTCCTTGCAGGGCTAGGTATCGTGGATTTTTGAAGTTATCGATGAGAAACGATAACTAGATAAATATTATCGACAGATAACGATATCAACTTATAGTTATCGACAGATAACGATAACCCATTTTTGTTATCGACAGATAACGATATCTACATTATTAATATCGACAAATAACGATAATTGGCAAGCTATTATCGATATCAAAAAGGCGATAACTAAAGAAATAACGATATGTGCCCTACAATATCGATGTATATCGTTTCCACAGTCATATATACTTAGTGTTAATTGTTGCCATCAAAGAATGCTGCAAGGCACCCTCCGAAACATATTTTTTCAGATCTGAATGCATGGCACCACATGCACTAAAAGTTCTTTCTACCCCAGCAGTGCTTGCAGGAGCTGCCAAGAATTGCCGGGCCACCCTGACCATATTCGGAAGTTCTTTTCTATGATCTCTCCACCATCCTTGAGGGTCACTACTAGCAGGAGCGGCTGGCAACACCAAATATTTAGCAAATAAACTCGTCTACCTTAGTCATTGTCGGAGCAGGTGTTGCCTCTGAGGCTTCTACTGTGTCATCGTCACAATCTGATGTCGTCTTGCGACGCTTAGGGCCTTTTCCACGGCCCATTTTGACTTGAGGAATGGACGGGGGTGCGTGAGTTCTGAGTTGACGATTATCAGTCTTCAAATCTGTATTTATATTATATAGTGGTATACTAGTCTAACTATAACACGTCAAATCTGAAATCATCGATCCGGCAAGTTTGAATCTCTGTCAAAATAGGACATTTATTAGATCAAGGTTGTCAATCAGATCTGAAATCAGTCTGATACCTCTGATTGTCTGATAATCAGCCTGATAATCAGCCTGATTGTCTGAACTGATCGTCTGATCGTCTGATCTGATTATCTGATTATCTGATACATCACTACTAAGCATCTGATAATCTGATCTGACCTGATCGTCTGATAATCAGATTTTGTCTGATTGACAACCTTGATTTAAATAGGTTTGACCAATGGCCACTCAGGGATCGGTAAGCCGGGGATTAACACCTGACATTTATCGCGATATCTCGGTCGGGTCTCGACAGTTATCGCGATATTCTCCGGGTGGGGAACGATAACGATATCTCATTTTTGTTATCGACAGATAACGATATCGGCAAAAAGGTTATCGACAGATAACGATATTAGCAAAAAGTTATCGACAGAGGACGATATGCGCGATATCGTTAAAAATGTGTCGACGGAGGACGATAATCACGATATATCGATATATCGCAGTTATCATGCTGATATCGATACCTAGCCTTGGTTCCTTGCAGTACCACGCGATCCAATGGGTACGTATGTGAGCCCAGCACATCGCAAATGCAAAGCCTCCCGACAGCCTGCCTGCTCACACATAAGGAGCTCACCATCGGACCCGCACTTTCCACAAGTGTCGAAGTGCCCGTCACTACCTATGGGCCTAAGAATGTCACCGTCCCGGGTCAGTTTTTCCATGTTCTGATCGCTAGTATCCAGCACCACCGCGGATTCCGTGCAGGGGTGCTTGGCTATCAACACTCGCGCTTGGACTTGATTGGCTAAGAGGAAGGGCTCTCGGTTGTCCATGGTGTACCCAGACGTGTCCCATGGGTTGAAGGTGTAGAAGGCCGTTGAAGTCTTGTCCACCCCAAGGATGGAATTCCTATTCCTGAAGTTGGTGATCTGGGTCGGTGTGCGTTGGCAGCGGCAGCCAGTCGCATTTTAAAAAAGTGTAGGACACACCGCCAATGGTTATCTGCATGATGGATTTGATGACACCATACCTGCAATATGCATGCAGCATATTCTTAAAGCGCTGCAGACGTACCAAAGTTATGATGCAAGCGTATCACAAGAAAGTGGACGCGGGTAGATAGTTGCCGTGGTCGCACCTGGCAACCCACTCCGAACGTGCATTGCCATCACGTGTCTCTACTGGAAATAGAGCACGGATGAACGATAGCGATGCGCGTTTCCCCATATCCCCAATAGTAGTGCGAAAGACTTCACCTCCGATGGTCGCCTTGGTAAAAGCGCGACACTCGCGGACGGATGGGGCCCATCATGAGCATCTGCTCATAATCCGTGTACTGTCGACCAAGCCATCCTGTAGGGTCCTCCCATGCACTGAAGCGGATCTCGGGCACAGGATCCCAAAATACACGGCGACCGGCTGCTGACTTCGTGCGAGCCGAGTTCTCCCTGTGAATTCGCCGTATTGTCAGTATATGTTCAACACATTGCAGACATGCTGCAATATCGCTGCAGTACCCTTGAAAGATAGTACAGCGCGTGTAAGCAAGCAATAATAGTATTCCAAGGTGTACGTACCTTTGACGGTAGATGTCATACTGTACTCTTCATGTTGTTGTGCGAGCTTTTGGTATGTGGGAATACTCGCTCGCATCCAACGTTTGAGTTCGTTGATCTCGTCATCCGGTAGCCATAGTTTCTTCCCGTCCTTACCGGGGGTGGTTGCCACAATGCCGGGCTTCCGGGTCGTCAAAGCCCGCGGAAGACGGCGACGGGTTCTTCGATTCCCCAGCATGCTGATGATGCCCCGCAAGGAGCACAGCATCTTCAATCTCCGAATACCGTTCATGATGCTTGCTACGGGGTACGCATTGTTCTTCACCCACCTAGCTATCTTGCCGTTGAAGGACTCGAATGCACACATCCACCATTCGCGAACAGGTCCAAATCGTAGGAGCAGATCCGCCCAATGCCAGATTTTGTGGGTATCGACCACCAGCCAGTCAGGAGGGCCATTCTTCTCCAAATCAGTAAAGAAAAGGATAGTCTGCTCTTTCAGGTAGTCCATGTCCTGCACGTGTTCAGCACATGTGCACACATTAGAGACATGTTGCAGTAATACTGCGGGCATGCTGTACATGTACATGTGCTTGCATCATGTCTACAATATGTTGAGTACATGTTATCCACGTGCTACACACATAATCGCACCTGGACCTCTATGGAATGTGCGGTACATTCCCGAATCATAATCGTCAGCTTGTGCACGATGCTCGCCAGAGAATTTGGGACTTGACCATCATCTCGTGGCCAAGCTGACACCACCGCGAGCAACTTCGACTGGAACAACTTCAATGCATCGTGTGCCTTGAGGTGTTTTGCATCCGCACCGGAACCATTGGGCCGTAACAAGCGCTTGTGTCCGGCGCCCCAATTTTTGGCCGACATGCCGGTAACTGAGTGGTGTATGGAATGGCATAATCCAGGACATTGTCCAGGACATAATAATAGTTTGAATAGCATTAGAGCAACCCAGGATGCTGAACTGAGGAAAATCATTGCTGAAGAAATTTCAGACAAGCCTAAACTCCTGAACCCTGGTGTAGGTACCACATATATCAAAACACAACCATCGAAACTTTTCCCACTTGCAGACCTAAGACAGGAAATGAATGAGGAATTATATTTACACGCTCTTCCGGAAGCTAGCATGTATCGACCATCAAATTCAAAAAAGAATACCATTGCTGTGACTGCCAAACCGGAAGTTGACCCTGACACGGGAATAACTAAATATCCCGATCTCCAATATGTCCAAAGGAAAGAAAGAGTTCTGGAAACGTTTGGCTTGGCACCGTCTTTCCAACAAAGTAGTTCCATGCGCACTTGCGGAGTACTCGAATAGAGCAAATGATATTCATGAAGCACTCAATGCATGCAAGTTTGAATCGGGCGATCCGAAAAACTGCTACGCAATAAGAAGATGCCTCTTAGATATTTTGGTGGACGACAGAAACCTGGACAAAAACGGGTGCGAACTCTTTTCTAACCCTCTAAACCCTAGAATACCCACACCCTAGAATATACTCGAGAAGATGCATACCCACCGCAAGAATGAAAAAAGCCCTCGGGCCTTTCTGCCATCATGGGAAAATTGGCTTTGACGGTCTCGCTTGGGATGCCTATGTGGACCCGATAACAGGCATTGGCAGAATCGTTTATGGAAACCCCCCTTTCGATGGGAAAGAAAAGGGGAAATCTTCGGCGGTTATGTCCACCTTGGAAATGGGCCATAAAGCGGCCAACACTGTCCCTGGATTTTCAGGAACATGGATCCTCCCGCTGTCCCCCAAAAACCAAAAAAGATGGTTTGATAAAGGCTTTAAACTTGTCTTCAGATTCCCGCATACAGTAATCACTCACCTTTAAGAAAACCCGCCGATAAGAAACCAGCCAGCCTTTCAGGGGGGGGGTACGCAAGTTGGTGAGAATCGCTGACTGGTTTTTTTGAGCTATGAAATAGTCGAAAATAAGA
>LGRX02020087.1:0-17661 GCA_001247695.2 Cymbomonas tetramitiformis
GATCCAATCGAAATGACTGTGCTGCCCTCGATCCAATCGTAATGACTGTGCTGCGCTCGATCCAATCGAAGTGACTGTGTTGCTTTCAATCTGTGCCCAGGGTCAGTGTGGATATGTAGGTGTTCAATTCTCCTGCCGGCTTCCTTCGGTGCGACATTCCACAGTAGTCTTACATTATGCCATCGGCAGCTTCCCTCCACGGGATGCCTACCAGGCACACTGCAAATGCGAAATCAGCTGACTCAACCTGTCATTGCTCAAGTCGTCGAAGCTTCCAGCTTCGTTCAGCAGTGATTGGTCGGTGGCACCTTATATTCTCCATCAAGAGCACGCCGGTGCCACCAGAATATTCGTGCTTTTATGGGAAGATCGAGCGAGCACAAGGGGGGGGGTAGAGATGCAATGAACCAAAATTGGGGGCTTCGGACTATTCAATTCTATCCGATCGATCATGTCAGCGTGCACCTGACTCAGATCATGTCAGATAGTGTGAGCTCGGAGGAGCTATGCTTCGCACCCTCGAGACATGGCAGCGAGCATAGGGGGGAAGACCCCAACAGTGGTGTTGGATGGGGCGGCTTGCGTGGACGAGAACTACAGAGGGAGGGTTCCTCCGGGCGCTGGATTAGCACCTCCGCGGTTGCCGACAGTTCGTTATCTGAGGCAGAGACTAAGCGGTGGAGCTCCTCCTTGACTGCCTTTGCGACTGGCCGTGCCTGTTGGACCCATGTGCTCACCCCACCCGCAGCCAAGCCCTCAACACCCCATACTATACTAGCATATAGTATACTAGCGCCCCGGCGGCCGTGCCAAGGAAGAGCTCAGGATCTTCGGCACGGTTCTTTGGCAAATCCCTCGCCAGCGGAGCTCGAGACAATCCTCATGGTGGCAGTCGGTCCCCCCGCTCACTCTTCGCGACATTGTCTGCTGACCGGGGGAACCGCCGGAGGCCCTGCGCGGTTGTCCAGGGAGCATGCAGCCAGCACGCCGAGACCAGACAAAGGCTGCCACGCGGGCCGAGGAACGTTGGGGTTATCATGGATGGCATCGATTCACCCGAGGGCTATGGTGGGGTTGGGCGCCCGACACAAATTAGACCGGGGCAGAAGCAAAGGCGAGAGATCGGAGGGTGGCACTTACGGTGCCTCGACGGGACACGCACTGCCGCGCCAGTGCGCACAGATCCTGCAGGGAGCCCCCAGGGGTAGACCTCCGTCACACGCGGAATGCCTCTGAGCCCTACGTGGGCAAGAGACAACGACTGGCCAGCGCGCGCTGGCGTGACCTGGCAAAGTGCGTGTGGGCTCCTACAAGCGCCGTGGGCGTTCAAGAGTCAATGCGAACGCGACTTCGCCGCTGGGCTGATGGGGGGGAGAAAAAATGAGAGGGGCGCGGATGCGACACCGAATGCGATCAGTGCGGAGCACAGAGCCCATCGGATCCGAGGCTCACTTTGTGTATAGCCTCCGGCCACTCTGCAGCGGAGTCGCTCGGGATGCTCGAGTTGAGGGTCGGCCGCAAGCGCTCAATGAGCTCCTGCAGCAGCAAATACATCCGAGTTGTAAGCCCTGTGACCCTAGTCACGCGCATCTGCTCGGCGAGCTACCTTTTGCATACTTGCCCTCTCATCGCGACAGTCATACGTAGCTCGATCGAGTCGAGTGTCATCCATGTTCTCTGGCTGCTCGCACCCTGGATATGCGCTGTGGCTGCCTGTGTATCATAAATATCCTGTCGCTGCCTGTGTGTCATAAATGCGCTGTGGGTGCCTGTGTGTCATGCGCTGTGGCTGCCTGTGTGTCATAAATGCGCTGTGGCTGCCTGTGTGTCATATAATGCGCTGTGGGTGCCTGTGTGTCATAAATGCGCTGTGGGTGCCTGTGTGTCATAAATACGCTGTGGGTGCCTGTGTGTCATAAATGCGCTGTGGGTGCCTGTGTGCCATCCGCTGTGGTGCCTGTGTGTCATAATGCGCTGTTGGTGCCTGTGTGTCATAAATGCGCTGTGGGTGCCTGTGTGTCATAAATGCGCTGTGGCTAGCTGTGTTAGTGTGAGGGAGCTATTACAATGCATCCCATACGTCACATTTTGTCGCTCCCGCCACGTCCCACTGACTGCTTATAGGCCCGTCCAACCCTGGAGTTCCTCACAAGCAAGGAGTCACCCCCTCCCCCCATGGGACTCACGGGAGGCTTCTTGAAGGGGTCGTTGGCAGGCTGGCCGGTGAGGAGCTCGAGCAACACGATGCCGAACTGATAGACATCGGAGGATGGCTTCACCGCCCCACTCGGGCGGTGCTCTGGATCGACGTAGCCCTCCTTGCCCCCGCGATGGTGCCAGCGCATGCTCTGCATGCGCGTGGCGACGTTGTTCAGCGGCTGCTGGCGCGACTGCGAGCTGCGTGGCCGCAGCAGCTTCTCGAGGGCCGCGTCCACAGGGATGGGCTGGCTCAACCCGAAGTCGCCGAGGTAAGCGCGCAGCTGCTCATCCAGCAGGATGTTGTTCGAGCTGATGTCGGAGTGCACGTATCCGGTCTGACTCATCGAGCAAACACAAACCGGCAGTGCACCCCAGTGCACCCCATGCCCACCCTGAATGCCGCCATGCACAGTTACTACGCCTCCCCAACGGTGCACGCGTTAGAGAGATGAGAACGTGATTCACGAGCCGTGCGAGGGAGGGCGGAGGACTGTGCTGAACGAGGCATATGCACCTTCCCGAGTTCAAAGCTGGGCACAAAACGCTTAGGTGACTTGGCCAGCCGCAGCGAATTCACACCTTGCTGAATCTAGTGAGTGTTGTGAGATTTGATAAGATACTATGATGCACCGGTATGCTTCAGTATACAAATATGAAGTTTTTCCAGCCGACGAATGTACAAAGTATGATGCCTTTGGATGGGTGTGGTCAGAGAGGAGCACTGGTCGCGAGCACTGCTGCTTTAAACCCAGTTCTGACAGTGGTAAAAGCAAAGCGTCACATTTTTCCGGGATTTAGAAGGGGAAAGTGCCAACCGCTGGGGGAAAGGTCACTTCTAGCCCTCTACAGGGCCTCTACCGGAGAGAAGGGGGCTCCGACCCCGCCCGCACCTGCACGTGTAGATCGAAGATCGCGCAGGCCACTTGGTTCGCGATGCGGAGCCGCAGCGCGTACCTACGAGGCGGACATGGCATCGATGCGTCAGGCTGCGCGAGCGCCATCAGTGCACACCCCCGGCTGCGCCACGCATTCCAGACTCTCCAATAATTAGGAATTCGGACACGGTCGGTGGTCGAATTCGTATAGTAAGGCGCGGTCCAGAGTGCTTCAGAAAGCGGAAACCTCAAACGGAGCCATGACAGGTGGCGCCGCCTCTGCCGCGCACCGGGCGAAATGACCCATACACAATGGGGGCACACAAAGGGGCCGACGAGAACGAGTTGGGCTGCGGGGCTGGGGGCCTGCAACGAGTTCAAGAAGGTTCGCCTGTGGTGGGGCGGCGGACAAGTACGTTCGGGTCCCCGTCGAAGTATGCAACACTCCACCAGTGGGCCCTTGTGCCTTGTGCGGGCGTCGCGGGACTGTTCTTCTGAGGCACCTTAGGGGTGGAGACCCAGCGACGCACTGTAGGCGGTCCATGAGGCTGCCATTCGACATGAGCGGGTAGACGAGGCTGAGGTGAGCCTCGCTCTGCATGCACGCGGCCAGCACTGGGACGAAGGAGAATCCTCCGCGCGCGCTCCCCGAACGACTTCGCGGCTGCTCCATCCGACCGCCCAGCTCGAGTTCGCGGCGGATCTCATCGACACCCTGCAACGTCGACATAGGTATTAAGGGCGGCGTGTGCGCATGTTCAGTGCATTTCGCTCGTTTCTCAGGGGTGCGTCTTCATAAGTGCCAGGGGCGAGGTCGTGAAGTTGTGAGGGAGTGGCTCGTGCACACGGGGAATAGCCCTTGCGCATCGAGAAACGCGCTTACAGCAGCTGGAGTTAAATCTCCGAAGATTGCTGAGGAGCGACTCATCGACAGGTGCGTCGAGTGTTCTTAAACACGAAAACCAAAGAAAGGCGCAGCAAACACACAAAGCTTCCAGCTGCGCAATATATGCCGAAAGGCCGTTAAAAATGAAAGTTTTCAGAGCGGCGAGGAGGTCTTATGGGGTTTTCAGGTGTAAATCTGCGTCAGATGCGTTTTTGGTGGGAGGGCACCTGGCGGACGTCCGGTCTCCGCCTTTTGACGGCGACGTTCCGGCCATTCCATACACCTCTGAATACGTCTCCGAATCCACCACTACCAATACGGGAAGTGAATCCCGAGGTGATGTCATTGAGCTCTATGGCAGTTCAGCACACCGCGTACACTTCAGCGAATGCGTCAAACAGTGAACGCCATCAACAAAGTAAGCCATGTCAGCAAAGTCGGCCCGCTGGAAGGGACGGTGTCACCTGCGTAAGTTACGGTCTTGACTACGCCATTCGTGGTTCTGGGATTAATACCTTCCTTCAAACCTCCCTCAGGCATTGACCTAGCCCAGAGAGGCCCCCCCTGTCCAAGTGCAGGCGAGGCAAACAAGTTCTCGATGCACTGCACTTGTGGCAACTCTCAGTTTTGTCGGTGGAATCAAACCACTGAAGGACTGTCTTAAGGGGCCGGACATAGACCAGATATGCCTTCCAAGCGTACAGTTTTCGCTCCGTGAAGAAATGCTTACTTCCTGGCGGGTAGTGAAGTCACTTCACAAGACAGTGAAGTACATGTCTTCTAAGATGTTCGGGTGGTTATTTTCGTGGCGCTTAGTAAAATTAACGTGAGCTCAACTTCATTCAGACGCCACGAGTAGCGCTGATTCGAAATCTTATCTTATTTCAGTCATATAGTGACACATAGTGTATGTTGCAGCTGCGTGCAAAGGGAATCGCTGCGAACATGCTACCTCTTTCCTTATAGGTGTCACTGCGACTTCCTTTCACTTTTTATTTACGTTGCCAGAAACGAGAGAGAGAGTTTCCGGGTTGTCATCATACGATAGATAGAAAAAAAATCACAATTTATTTGGACCGCGATTTTCTACGATTCGTCTTTTTAGTTTTTTATGCGATTAGAAATACGGTGACACGTACAGTATTCGTCAACATCTCAACAATCGATTCTTCAATTCTCTCCTCCCGTTCTCTCCTGTCGATGTCGGGTGCCACACAACCGAACGGGTATCGGACACTTGCGACACAAGTATCGCTATCGCTAGGAGTACGAGGTATTCCTAATTTTCCTATCGTCTCTCCAGCGTCTCTGCTGATCTGCTCTCTCTCGTGACTCGTCCCATCTTGTGTTTGTCGTTGTGTATCATACGATCAACAATTCAACATCGAACATCTATCGAAACGATAAATCGATATCGATATGATATGATGCAGACACGACGACGAGACAGACCGAGACGGTCGACCCATCAATTTGTGCTGTGTACTGAAGTACCTCTAAAATCGTTGGTGCCCGCGACACAATTGTAGACACATCGCCCGTCCAAAGCCCGCATTACCGAATTACTGGAATTATTATTCATATTGGCCAGAGCAAAACTTGATAAGCACGTCAGCTAACAGGCCGCTATGGTACGCTTAGCGCATCCCGAGAGTCTGATCCACAGACCAAACGTTAACGGACTGACCCATCCCCCCGCTTCTGGCTTGCTGTATCGCAGGCGACTCTCGCAGAGTCTTTCTTGGCTGATCTTGAAGACCTTAGCGATGGCGAAGGTGAGGAGGAAGAAGCGGCTCTTGAAGGAGAAGACGATGCAATGGACGAGCCTGACGACATCGAGGCTCTCAACTATGACGACCTGGACGCCGTTGCGCATCTGATGAAGAGCGATCGATACAAAGCGCTGATGATTGTAAGTCTGGAACTTTTCCTAGTGTTCATGCGACGGATCAACATATGACAGATAGGGTGGACTGTTTTTTGCAGAAAGTAAGAGCAGGACTGAGTGACACGAACCCAACGCCGATATCCACAAAAGTTGGGGCTCTGGAAGATAATCCCGAATACCAGGTATGCGACACGCCTGTTTTCAAAGTGCAACAGCAAACTATCGTACTGATTGACTTTGCGTTGTAATTTGTGCGACAGGTCATCGTGGACTGCAACCAGCTGAACGTTGATGTCGACAACGAAATCACTGTCATTCACAACTTTATCCGTGACAAGTATCGGCTGAAGTTCCCAGAGTTAGAGTCCTTGGTGAGCATATCTACAAAAAATATCTGAAAACATCATAATGAAAGTCTCTTCGTTTCACTGTTGTTGGACTATCCTCTGACAACGCGACTTACTGCGCAGGTTATGCATCCGATCGATTATGCACGTGTGGTTAAGCAGATTGCAAACGAGATGGTTCGACGTCCTCACCCCTCTCATAGTAAAGCAATAGCTCCCACGCTGCTTCTAGCAGCTCTCTGTCCCTCTCTCTCTCTCTCTGTCCCTCCCTCTCCCTCTCCCTCTCCCTCTCCCTATCTCTCTCTTTCGCACATACGTTTGGCCGCTCACTTAATGCAAGCTCGTCCGGCTTCCACGTCTCCCTTTTGCGATCGACCTGTTTGGCTTTTGGTCTTGCTGTTGACTATCTATTCAGGTGAAATTGGCTAAATAGCGAAGGTGAAGTGCACAAAGTAAGTATTTGTTAGTGTATTTGAAGACGCATACGCGCACAGTTCGTACGCGCTTTTTCTGCAGGAGGGCTTACTTCTACCCTAGAGAGTTTGCATATCTTGAGTTTTTTCGCTCCCATCAAACCGGGGGGGGACCTAGAGTGTTCTGTCTGTGTTTCCTAGCTGGTTTATAGACTTTCCCCTCGCCGAAGGATACTGCTCCATTTTAGGGTTAACGGAATCGATGTTCGGCTGGGACTAGATACTACCGCGATCTAGGTTTGTGCCCTGTAAACGGGAATAGTATTAGCTCTTGGGTCATACCAGGGGTTGTCAAGAGAGACTCCGCATGAACCTGCACTCAGAGCTCTTGAACTCTCAATCGCACTGCACGCTTTTGGGGGATGCGCAACTCCTGCTCTCCTCACAGTCGCCTCCTCTTTGCCCGAATGTAAGCCCCCGAGCTCAAGTCCACAGCTCAAGCTGCGGTGGGGCATAAGCTGCGGTGGGGCTTCCTAAATGAACGAAGTCGCCTGCTCGCCCGCCTCTCCTCACCTTCTCTCCGCCCAGTTCTATTTGATCTGCTGATATACCTCTGCCGAGGGTTACCTGTGCTGCAGCTGACAACTGCACTATGCCTGGCTGCCTGTCGCTGCCGCAGGACATGACCCAAGTGGATCTTGACACGCTTCTTCCGTCCGCAACAATCATGGTGGTGTCCGTCACAGGTCTGCTCCTCATAAGGACTCCTCTTTCGTCGTCTGGGCAGGGGGGCCCTACCTTCCCTCCGACCCGCCAGATTTTTCGGCGAGCGCAACCCTTGGGCATCCCTGTTAGCGTGAGGATCCTGATTGCTGGTGCTCCCGCTGACCCCGTATGACGGGGCGGCTTTCCGCGCTTCTGCTGGCTTTCCCTGCACCCTGCCCCCTCAAAGCCTTTCCTGTCGTGGATGCTGGCTGGCGTCGGAATCAAGTTAGGCATCGAATTTCCCTCGTCAGGCGGACTAACATTCTCCAAACCTGATCAACTTGCCACAGCGATAGGATCCCTGGCAGTACCTTACGGTATGCATCACACGGCGATATTGAGTTCGGCTTTTGGAGCAGCATACAGCGTCTCCGGAGTGAGTTTGGGGGCCCTGTGAACCCCTGTTTCCCCCTCGGCGCCGCCAGGCTCCACCACAAACGGCAAGCAGCTGAGCGAGGAGAATCTGCAGAAGACGCTCGAGGCGTGTGACGCGTGCCTCGAGCTGGACACGGCGCGCACGGAGGTGCCAGCCTGGCGCTTCTCTTCCTGGGCCCCAGAAACCTCGCTCAGCTGATCTAAAGTGAGCCGTCAGGGCAGTTCGGATCGTCCTGCAGTCGAGGTAGGCGCGGCCGCCGGCCGCCCGGCGAGCAAGGTAGGACGGGGAGAGATGTTCAGGAGGGATGCTCGGGGATAAGTGGCGGCTGAGGTGCGGACCGGGATTGGACGCAGATTCTGGAATTCGTAGAAAGTCGGATGGCGTGGATCGCACCGAACCTCTCCGCTGTGGTGGGGAGCGACACGGCGGCGAAGCTCATGGGCCTGGCAGGCGGCCTCACGAAGCTGTCCCAGATGCCCGCATGCAACGTGCAGGTGTGGAGGGGGCACCCTAGGGCGCTTGATCGCGTGTGGTGTGTTTAGCTGCTCGTAGGACGCGCACTTCCCATGAGCTCCGCCCGCTAAGATGCACGGACCTCCCAGATCTTTTGCCGGAGCTGGAGAAAAAGACTGGACCGCCCGGATGAGTGAGACCCGCATCGGTCCTGCTTCGGTCCAAGAGCTCGTTGCCGATTCCCGAGAGTAGATGGGTCGGCGGCTCCGGCCAGCAAGAAACTGCTGCTTCAAGTTAGGGCTCCTGGGATAGGATCTGAGGTTGCCGTTGCGATGCTTGCGGGCAGGTGCTCGGCGCGAAGAAAAAGAGGCTGGATGGATTTGCCACGTCCTCCGCCAACCCACACGCAGGATACCTCTTCAACACAGACGTGAGTGGCCGCCCTCGTATCGTCACTGGCAATCTGCACATGGCTTACAAAGGTGGCCTGGCTGCCGACCTGCAAATAGGCTGCAGGCCCTTGGCGGAGTGTCTGGGTGCACGGCTGAAGATTGCCGGTCGAGGGACCTACTCCCGCATCATCTAGCTTATCTACGGCTTGTGTGCCCCAGGTCTGGTTCCGAGGTCTTTGGGCTGTTGCTATCTTTTTGACGGGCTGAACCGTATTCCTGTTGTTGAAGTTGAGGATTTATGGCTTTTCACCCCACAAAAATGGGCGTCCCTGCGTGCCTGAGACACACGGATCCTGCAGCTATGGGTTGTTGGCATACTCACCAGGCAGGCTCTCTAGTTTCGAGGCGGTGTAGTCGCGGCGGCAGGTCAGCTGAGAGGCACCCCAGCTTTTTAGAGGGGTTTGACGGGGGATGGGTACATCAGATCGTGCAAAAAACCCCCCCTTCCTTGAGGCTGCGGGCAACGCGCCTAATCGCGGGCAAGTGCACCTTGATGGCGCGTGTCGACAGCTTCGGTGACGACCCGGCTGGGTGCGTGCATCTCAGGCATCCCGATTCCACCTGTTTTTACGACCCAGCTCGGTGGAAGCATCTCGGGCATCCCGTTCCCACCTGCTTTTGACGTCCCGGCAATGTGTTCCCACTGCAGTGCTGCAATTCAAAATAGGTCTGCGCCTACTGTGGGACCCTTCTGTGTTGTGCTTACATCGGTGCTTTGTGGTCCAAACTGTAGTATGATTAGGTCGGAGGGGCCACAGTGCACGGGGGAGAAGTCTCGGAGGGGCCACAGTGCACGGGGAGAAAGTCTCGGAGGGCCACAGTGCGGGAGAAGTCTCGGAGGGGCCACAGTGCACGGGGAGAGTCTCGGAGGGGCCACAGTGCGCGGGGAGAATCTCGGAGGGGCCACAGTGCACGGGGAGAAGTCTCGGAGGGCCACAGTGCACGGGGGAGGGAGTCTCGGAGGGACCACAGTGCACGGGGAGAAGTCTCGGAGGGGCCACAGTGCACGGGGGAGAAGTCTCGGAGGGGCCACAGTGCACGGGGGAGAAGTCTCGGAGGGGCCACAGCACGGGAACTGCATGGGAGCACCCAGAAGACTGCGGGGCAGGGCACAGAAATCGGGCAGCTGGTTCGGAGAAAGAATTAGGAGGTGGTCAGGGTTGTTAGGCCGCAAGGGTCATATAGAGAGGGATGTGACGGCGAGAGCACAGGTCCAAAGGGCAGGAGATGTTGGGCAGCAGTGGCTGAACAGATAGGGATGTGACGGCGAGAGCACAGGTCCAAAGGGCAGGAGATGCTGGAGGAGGTACAAACGAAAATCGAGAAGTGGCAGGAGCCACCCCCGGCGAAGCAGCCGAAGCCGCTCCCGGTGCCGGATTTAGATACCAAAAAGAAGCGTGGTGGACGTCGCCTCCGGAAAATGAAGGAGCGGTGAGCTGGCAACCCCCTCAATGCGCGCTCGCTTCCACTCTTCTCCGTTGCCCTCTCCTGCTCCGGCGAGGTGTGGCGGCCTCCACGTCCGCCTGTGAGTCACGCAGCGATACGGCGTTCCAAGAGTGCATTGCCATATGCGTCATCATCGACCAGGCATTGCAAAGCATGGTTGTCACGGAATTTCGTGAACAAAATGCAGGCCGGTCCCTCTTTCCCTGTATCTTGGCCTGAAACCGTGGAATCACATTGCAAACTGCAATAGGAATCACCGAAGCGGCCAAATCGTATTGCAGATCGCGTAGCGTCATGTCTGGTTCACCGTACCTAGTACCCCCCATGCCAGGGCTTGCAGGGTGCGGTCAACCCAAGCTCAGGGATACCCCATCGAGCGCGTTGCAGATCCGGATTAAGCGGGGCGGGCGCATGCATGCCACGTGGCAGGTACGGGATGACGGACATGCGCAAGATGGCCAACCGGGTCAACTTCAACGAGGCAGAGCAGGAGTATGGCCAGAGCGGCGAGGGTGGCCTCGGGGTGCTTGGCAGCCAGGCCGGCGGCGGCAAGATCCGTGGTATCACTGCCCAGCAATCCAAGGTGGGCGCACATGCCCCACCCCCCCCTTTGACAATACTCCAGGGCGCACGTGGGACTCCTTTCCGTCGTGCACCCCCGTCGTGTCCCCCCTGAGCTCCCCCCTTCCTGTCCAGAGCTGAACAGCACGTGACACAAGTTCTAAGCAACGTCCCTGTTGTGCAGCTCGCCGTGAAAGCCGCGAAGAAGATGACCAAGGACAAGAAGTTTGCCAGACTTGGCGCCAGAGGAGCGAGCAACGGCCTGTCTTCCAGCGTTGCCTTCACCCCTATCCAGGTGAACCTGCCGCACTGTCGTACGGAACCATTTGTTGTACCCGCCCAGATACATGGGAATTGAGAGTGTGCCTGCATCACTCCCCCGAACCTGCTCACTGCCACTTGCTCACAACTGCTCACAGCTCGAAGGTGGATGTTGATGATAATGTTAAGAAGCTTCTGCTATTCAGGTTGAAGAGATGGGCTTTGCAGAGTGCAACAGCTTTTGTATCTTTCATTTGCCATGCCATTCTTGGAATTCACGGAGAGTGCATGGTGTGTTGATCAGGGTATCGAATTAGTAAATCCGACGCCCAATGCAACCGATGCCCAGGATGGAACCGAATCGTACTTTTCCGAGTTCGGCACCTTCTCCAAAATCAGGCGGATTATATGACAACCGGAGGGATAGATCGTGCATGGCAGCACTGGCGGTCCAACCGAGAAGCGTACTCCTCTGATGTAAGGAAGCGCATCTGACAATATTGTGGAAGGGTGCTGTTCCAAAACTCCATACCGGAGATTGACATTCAACTACCAACATGAGTGCTTGCAAAGCAGTGCTGTCTCAAAACCTTTCCCATAATCCTGCAATAATTCTGGTATGTGAAAAGAGCCCTTCATACGACGTTGGTGAATGTGTCTCAGGAAGATTTGGGTAATTGGTTGTACAATACTTTGTGTAGAATTATATAGCCCACTGCCTTGGCTGCTTCCTGACCATTTATACATCAGCTGCGGTGCGTGATGATGCCATCTGTTCATGAAGACTTTAGGCTTATTGATGGACCATCGTTTTCTCATTCTACCTACAGTGTTCCATCCGGATGCAATATGGGGATACAAAATAAATCGTGTGCTGAATATCCGTATTCAATTCGTAGCAGGCAGTTGAAAAGAGCTTTCATCAACTCCTCTTCAGTGTGTGCGTGCCTGCCTCCTGGTAAATTGATGTGGGAACTAAAGATACTGTGGTCCCGTATCGATTCTGATAATCGATTAAAGATAAGGGTCTTTACAGTGGAGAAACATATGCAGATATCAAGGAGCTTCCGAGGATTGATAGCAGGGGTTCTGGAAATACCCCCCCCCTAGAACTTCAATTTTGCCCTTGGGGGGTTAGCACCCCCCCCCTAGGAGTTACTTTTTGTCCTTGGGGGGTCAGCACCCCCCCCGCCCCCTAGGGCGAGCGGGAGTACCCCACGATACCACCATAACGGGCGCGGGGCGAGTGGGAGTGCCCCACGATACGTGCCCCATGATACCACCATCACGCTCGTGGAGGGGGACGGGAGTGCCCTACGATACCCCCATCACGCTCGCGGGGCGGGCAGGAGTGCCCCACGATACCACCATCGCGCGTGTGGGGCGGGCGGGAGTGTCCCGCGATACCACCATCGCGCGCGTGGGGCGGGCGGGAGTGTCCCACGATACCACCATCGCGTGCGTGGGGCGGGCGGGAGTGTCCCACGAAACCACCATCACGGGCGCGGACTAGTCACGCAAGGATGGTGGGGCGGGAGTGCCCCGCGCTATTGCCTCACATGTTATATTATTATGCGCCGCAGGCGCGAATTATCGAACATTCCCGACTTTTTCGTTGAACACTGGAGTTATTCTGAGGCAAGGGCGTGTGCTCAGACCCCCCCCTAGGACTTGCATTCTGCCTTTGGGGGGTGAGCGCCCCCCCCCTAGAACTTGGATTTTGGCGCTGGGGAGTCAGCACCCCCCCCCACGGAAGTCACAGAACCTCCGCTCCCCCCTCCCCCCTTGCTATCAATCCTCGGAAGCTCAAGCCTGGTATTGCCTTTTAGTTAATGCCAAACGTGATGTTCGCTTTGATAATTGTGTGTTTCAACGGTTCTGAGATGCCTGTTAATATATCCGGAATCCCCCCGCCTACGCCCAACCCGTTATCGTCAACTTTGAAGAGGCTACCGTATGTTCGGTGATGACGATGTTCCCTTCCGGGCTAACTTGCATGCTGGAAGTAGATGGTCGTAGTCTGACCACTTAATTCACGGGATATCGAACGGGGCGGAAATGCATCATTTGTATCTCTTGGACAATATGTGCCTTACAAATAAGTATACGGCGCGGAAGTGAACGAAGATCTTTTATCGAGACGCGGGTGTTTGTATGTTGTACGATGAATTAGATGAATTCCTTGTGCTGGTGAGATGCGGGCTGCTATGCAGGTAGAACGAAAAGTGCTCGGGAATAAAAAAACATCGCCTTTTTTAAACATAAACTATGTCATGACGTATCATACGGATTCGCCGCCTCCCCCGCGCCGGCAACGAAAACGCTTCATTCACGGACCTCCAGCCATTCGGCCAATGGAAGCCGTTTCCTGCAGCGATGCCCTGTTATCGTAGAAACAGGACACTTCTTTGATCGTGATCAAACCGAACAAGAGCCACCATCGCTGAATGTCAATCTCCCATTATATATGATACATGTATATCAGGCGCTACGCTGTCAAGTAACAATCTGCTGAGATCTTTCGTCCAGAAAGAAGGCAGTAATGCTCTGTGTGTACGTAAGAAGGCAATAATACATGCATGACTGCTGTGGTTGCGTCGAGCGCGGTTGCACCGATGCATCGACGTTCAAGTAGACAGGTATGCCAGCAATTTTCTTCTTTTAAAAAACAGTCACTCCACCCTCACAAGGCTTTGTCGATCTCAGTTTGAGGTCTCCAATAGGTCATTTGACCGTAGGATATCATATGTGCGACAGTGCTTTTCTTCTTGCGTCCCGCCAACATCATGTATGTCATGTCATAGCGTGTGCGTGGCGTCGCGGTAAATTTACACGAATACAGTGGCACTGACACCGTTATCGTTTGGCGATCGTCGGAATTCGTCCGTGTCGTCCGTCAGGATTCGAGCTTTGCTGCTGTTGCGTTTCATCTCCGTTTGCTTTCCTTATGTATAGATAGCAAATGCACAAAAAAAAGAACGGAGATGGTCACTCAGCTTTAAATTCACAACGTGTGCAGCGAACGGAGATGAAGACGTTTCTAAGACATAAAGGTCAGATGTTCCCATGCCTCTACAATTAAGATTATTCATCCCTTTCAGATTTTTTTTTGGATTTTTTTATAATATTATATATAATAACACTATATTATTCCTAGTTTTGAAAGCTGTGTCGCATGTTCGTGCGATAACCCTCCCGTCTCACGCTCAGGTTCCATTGATTGTTCCATCGCGCTGATAGGTGTGTCCCTGCATAATGATAAACTAACGCCGTGGCAATTCATGCAGAAATTTATGATTAAGGTCAGAACTTGGATAACCGCTTTGGGGTGGGGGGTAGTATGATACAAGGCACAGTATCGGTTGCAAAAAAAGATATCGACACATTTTGATATATCAAAAATTGGTGTCGACAGATACTGATATGATCTAATGACTTGTCGACAGATATTGATATGTCCTACCGAGTTGTCGACAGATATTGATATGTCCTACCGAGTTGTCGACTGATATTGATATTCATAGGTTCTAACCGATATTGATATATATCACAGATATCGATATATTAGCGGTGGATTCAACCTACTACTACATATATTTCACTACTATTTACATACCGCGGGTGGAGTACAACAACTTTCTAGCCTCTCTTCTTAAGTAGGCAAACGCCATATTTGGGATTTAAGCTCTAGCTAGCCTAGTTCATGGCCGCCATCATACGATCATAGCGTGCTATGTGGTGCCCTCACTCAGGCACTTGCGCGCAAGTCAGAGTGCATGGGACTATCACAGGCACTGAAAGCACGCTCCACACGAACCGACCACGATGACAAATCAAGCGGGCTTGCAAGAATATACGCACTAACCAACGAACCGATCATTGAAGTTTGTTTGCAATGCTTACACGAATATGATGAGGGGTGCTAGCTTACCTCTCGACCGACGAGTCAAATACTTGAAGGCGAAGTGCTTGTAGCGAGGAAATCCCCCTAATTCAATTTGCCGGATCGCGTTTGTGCAGTCCGCGAAGTCCGCACTGCATTAATCCTTTCCGATATCGATATCACCGATCGATATCGATATCACAAATGTGCTCGTCACATGTCGACAAATATTGATATCTGCTTCTGAGTTGTCGACAGATATTGATATGTGCTTCGGAGTTGTCGACAGATACTGATATGTGCTGAAAAGTTGTCGACGGATATTGATATTCCGATATGTCGTAAAAAGGTTGTCGACTGATACCGATATCGCCGATATATCGATATATCAGATATCGGAGATATCGATACCGTGCCTTGGTATGATATTGACATATTCCTGGATTAAGCGCATGCAATGGCTATAAACGCGAATCCGACAAGAGAAAATAAGACGGATTCCTCGACTTTCCTAATGTGCATGGCACCCACAGCTAAAACTAAGAGTGGGGCACAATTACGGGATGGGAAACGGATTACAATCCCAGTGGAAAATGGTTGGGGAATTAGGATATCCAAGCCTTTCCTTACCATACAACATACCTTCTTAAGGAAGATACATATATTTGAGGTTGGTTTACTAGTGGACGCTTTACAACGCTTCTCGCAACAAACGCGCCTTCTCTGCACGAAAATCTTTGATCAATCGTTGCACTGATGTCAAGTGTGATGAGGTACTGTCAGCTTCTATTTTCTTGTCCATCTCCTCTGTCTCATCCAACAGTTGCTCGATTGCATCTTGTAATAAGTTCGTGATAGCTTTGTTGGCATCCTCACCTATTCCACACGCATGGATATTTGGTCAAGTCATTGGCACTATTAAGTAAAATAAGTGAAGAGTGCCCAAGCTAGAGTGATCACATTGACAGCAATCCACTTGTAAGCACAAGCATGATACGCGCGCATACTACACCTCATCGAAGGGGACAATGTCACAGAGCAGCGCAAATATCCCATATTTACCATTTGCTTGTAATAAGGGCCGAGGCGCCCTAATCCAAGACGGGCCAGCATCGCCCAAATTGGTGAAGGCGTCTTCGGGAATATCACAAGGAGCGCCGGGGCTGTATCCCAGTGAGGCATCAAGATACCTGCAGTTGGCATCGGGTTGCTCAACACGGCGCAAATGCCCGGGAACACAATGTCTGCATCCTTGACTCGACCCCCGCGTTGCACTGTGACTCCATCATTTAGTAGGTTCTTATCAAGCCCCGCCTGTTCCCATGTCCTTCCCACTGGTCACTGATTCACTGTCATGCAATCTCTGCACCATCCGCAGCTTAGCGGGCTGACCCAGGCGGCACAACGGATGCAAATGATAACAGGCGTGTATCCAAGAGTGCAGTTCGATGATGAAAGTGATTCAAGAAGCAGCCTCACGGGGAAATAGCCGAGCCTACTGTCATGATTCAGAGTCATACAAGCAACAGTCGTCACATAAGCTTATTGTTCACGACATGGTTCCCCTGCCACGTTACTCTTCTCCGTCAAAATATCCCTTTTCCCGGCCCCACGTGGCGTGCCATAAAGCACAGAAGCACATGCAAAGAGCCTGCAAAGGTCAAAGGGCGCACGCTGGCAAGTAGCGTGGGGAAGCTGTTGCCGGGCACGCCAATAAGCCGCTCCAGAACCTCCATCTGAATGACGTAGCAGTCATGTGGGTTATCCTCCTGAGAACATTCCACACTCGCCGTCACGTGCCAGCCGTTGATCCCACCAAAGGCATCCAGGTACCCAGTGCTTATGTGTCTATGGCGCATCAAGATGAGCCGGCGCCTCCGGCACTGAAAGAGTTTGAAAGGAACCCAGTAGAATAATCATCGGTGAATTCAGAGTGATCTGGGCACCGTTCTCCTAGCTTGTTAGCTGACGGCTCCCGGAATCGATTTTCGATGCCTATAGCAGTGCATCGCGAGCGACACCCGAGGTATGGACTCCACTAGACAGGATCCCACGCGCACGCGGCCCCTCGCAGGAGGCACTTCAATGGAGCAGATTTGCTCGCCATGCATCGTGATCCTGTCCCCTCAAGCGCCTCATCCTCCGCCTTTAATTGCAGCAAGTGAGACTAGCCAAGTCAACGCCACTTGTCCTGCCGTGATTGGACCTGCACTTCTCTGATCCCGGGAGGCACCTCCACGAAGCCGAAGCGCTGCCACAGCTCGTCGTTGCTCTTGGGTCCGTATGAGATGAGGAACTGAGTGCCGGCCGGCACTGCAGAGGCGCTGCGCAGCTCGAAGGCGCCGCCGAGAGGGTCGAAGTCCATGCAGGTGCGTGTGCCGGACGAGTGATTGCAGGAGTCGATCATAGGCGCCATCACGTAGTCCTGTCCGGAGGCCCCGCTGCGTGCCAGCTCCGCAAGCAGCCCCACAACAGGTACCCATGCCAGCGCACCCGCCCCGAAGTTGCCCCCAAATGCGCGGCTGAGGCATTGCTCACACGCCCATTGAAGCTCGCCTGCCTTCCCTCCCCACCCTCCTCGATTATCGAATCATGGGCCACTAATGTCCTTCCAATCACATGCCACTGCAGGAGGCTGAAACCTATCACCCTGAGCGGTGGGCAACATATGTACGCTGCAATGGGTAAACGCCTACAAACATGCACACACTGAGATCACCCACATGCAAACTTCCACCGCCACCTTATGCACATGAGCGCCTCAGCCTTGCAGTGGTAAAGACTAGGCCGGCGGGGAGTCACTGATGGTGTGGTGACCGATGGTGAGGTGACCGATGGTAACGTGATTGATGGTGA
>LGRX02020096.1:0-24211 GCA_001247695.2 Cymbomonas tetramitiformis
AGGCAGTGGACCCGCTGCCGACGGTGAAACAACGGATCACTAAGCTTGGGTAAAACACAAGATATACCCGAGCTGAGTGTCACAGGCTGACCACCGAAGATGACACACTGGGAATGACACTAGACTGCACGAACTAGTCGTAGTGCCAATTCCAACATATATGTATATATCACATTTAATACTAGGCCACAAGAGGCAACTATCACTATCCTGCAGAATGGTTTTGAAAGGTTCGGGTCTAACTTTTCGAAAGCAGAAGCTAGCTAAATACTCAAACGAGCACTGTGAAAGTCCGTGACTGTAAGAGTCCGTGAATGCCATTGTCGTTTTTGGATGCCCTGTGACTGTTGGTTCTCAGTGACAGCGGCGTTTGGTGTCAACGCGCGCTTTCGTTTGCCCTGCCATGCATCGCCGAGACGTCTTGCGTGGTCATGTCGTGATGTCACTAACACACTATTCGATGAAAATGACATTCTCATGTGAAAATGATATTGCCTTATTTACCTCATGATAGGATTAAAAAGCCGCATTTTAACAGCCAAGAACATGCAAGTGCAGGTTGTGCATTAGATTTAATGGTTTTTATGGTACAAAATTGAGGTTAAATGCACTTTTCGAAATCTAGGAGGAGTGAAAACACAAAGAACTTTTGACTCGGAATCTATATACACGTTATACACATATTATTTACATGTTTTTTTTCAGTCTTGCTTTACGCGTCCACTTCAGGTGCTACCGCTACCGCTACGCAATTATCAAAAGCTTCGTCTTCATCGGAATCATCCGATTCATTCAAGTCACCTAGGTCCTTGCGCGTGCGTTTGGATTGTTGTGCAAGCAAAGCGACGACTATCCGCGCGTATTGCTCGTTCGGTATACTCCGTTCGGGGTCTTTCGCATCCACATTCCATGCCAGCACTATTTCATTCTTATCGAAAGTCTCGGTAGACGGTCGGTGCCCCGGTGGCGCTGCGAAAGCTCCTGGGTGACTCGCAAGTTGCTTGTCGAGGTGCTTCTTCTTGGTGTCGGTGTGCTTTTTGGGTTGGAAATAGCGATATAGCAGCTGTTGAGTTGACGGATAGCGCGCCTCCACCTTCACCAAGTACAACGGATCCGACCATTCGCTTCGCCTCGGTTGTACGCGGAAAGCGAACTTGTCGTTTTCAGATTCCACCGCGAGAGCCACTGCAAAGCTGCCGACTGTCATCTGGCCGTAGGTGACCTCCCACTGGGCGTTGTCCACGTACTGCTCTGCTTGCTTTTGGGCTCGACCTTGGTGTTTCCGTTTACCGTTGTACACTTCTATCGGCGCTCGATCAATTCGGCGTTGGATGCGCACCGGTATAGCGGGGACGGCGGCAGCCCCGGCAGCTTCTATCGCCAACGCGGGCGCCTCTATCGGTCGAACCAAGGTGGCATTGCGTTCGATGGCGATTTTCTCGGGATGCTGGAAGGGTATCGCGGGCGCTTGACATTCTCCACCAGCAGTTAGGTGGCGCTGTTTCTCGATGACATCCTCGCGCCAAAGCTTTTCGTGCACGTCCGTGAGCTTTGTGCCCAAAATGTCCTTCAACGCCTGTATCTAAGGTATGCTCAAGCTTTTCGATGCCTTCTTCGGTAAAAGGAATCGGCTTGATGTATCCAGGCCCCGCGACAGGGGGTGTAGAAGCAAGCTTTGGCAATGGAGTCTCGGGTAACCATTTGGGTGAAATGGAATACTGTTTGTACTGCATGCCCACTTCGCCGTGCTCGTCCTTCTTGAACTTGAAAGCCTGCTGTGCCAAAATATTGTGGCAATCGAAGACGTGACCATCAAACCAAGAGCTGAAGTCGAAGATCTTCTCGGTGTGCTCGCACGTTACACCATCCGTAAAGCATTCTTGTGCGACCTCTATCATCTCGTCGAGCGTCCAAGCTTGCTTGCGTCGTAGACGCACGGAGAAGCGTGAAAATATCTAGTTAATGTTCTCGTGCGTATGTCCCACCAACAGAAAGTTGAGTTTCGCCTTGCGAAAGACGTCCGTGTGAACCAGCCAAGCTGCGTATGCCAACATCAACTTGCTCTTGTTGGTGCTCACATTGTCAAGCTGTACATACAATACTTCCGGCATCGGGTATGAATTTTCCCCGTCCCCGTTGCGTCGATGCTCTTGAATGCGGAGGATATCCCGGTGCAAAACGTTGACAAGGAAGTTCGCATCGTCCTTGAAGTTGGCGTAGTTGAAATCCATGAAGCGGCCCACGTTCTCGATCATGCTCCCCATGTTGTGCACGTCAAGGAAGTCCTTAGAGTCCAGATGTTTAGGGATACGTCGAAAGTGTGGCAGTCGGGTGGTCCACTGCGTCATGCCATCGATGATCACCGAGGCATACTTATGCCAAGTTTTGTTCATGGCAATGCTCTTGGCCATATTCGCTTTACGACCATGTTTGTAGAACTTCTGGCGCTCCGCTCGTGCGATTGCATGATGTTTGTTGAGAGGCCCGTTGTATTGCGCTGTGCAAGATACACAAATTCGGGTCAGTGAACAAATTACATAAGCATATAAACACATCACAAAGCTATTCAAGAATATTCACCTTTTTGAGATTTGGTTAAGCCTTCCTTCAATAACTTGAAGGACGCGCAAACATCGCAGTGAGAAAATCGGTTCACCGATGGAATCTTGAGCCACTCGCTGCAATCTTCGTCAAATATTTTGTAGAAGTAACTGAGAGAGATCTTTTTGCTCTCCTCATTCTCACGCAAGCCCTCGATGTACTCGTCCCACAGCTCTTCGATGGTCAAACCATCCGAAAGGTGAATCTCGGCTTTGTCAGGTTGGGGTCGTCCGTATGATTCGTCGGCGTATTTCTTGATCCATGCGACGACCGACTCGCGTTTCAGGGAAATCTTGTGGTTGTCCTCCTCGTACGTCAATCCATGAACAAACGTGTGTCGGCCCTCGAGCACGCGTGTCCGACAGTCGTGAAGATACCCGTAGCTGATGCCGTAAGCCATATAGTAGAACTTAAAGCACACCTGTTACAAAAAAAAGACACCGTCACTCAAAAATTATTAACACATTATCCAGAAAACGCATAAGGGTTTTGGTAGGTCGTGCCAATTTAAGACGCTTGGGAGACACCCCCAACACTGCACGTCTGCAGGCGGGACGGCCGTCGCATGCTCGTCAGCACTCTCCAACCACGCCTTAAATCTGCGCAACCTAAACCCTCAGTGGGAATCGAACCCACGAGTGCGAGGTTCATAGCCTAGCGCCGTACCAACTCGACCAATGTCGCGAATATGTACACATCCTAAATTTAGAAATTTATCATGCAATATTCAACATTCCTGTGATGGACAATATTACACAATCTATCAGGGCGCCTCTCCTCCAACTGACCATCCAAGTTTCGAGGTTACATATTCAGAATTTGATAACGAAGTTGTGGAAGTAGTCCACGCAATGGTGTCCTCAGTGATCGCGACTGATGCCTTGCTCCCACTACTAACTCCACCAGCCTCTGAGGCTGAACGCCAAGACATCATCGAAACCTTCGGTGTTCATCCACCTCCAGCGGCAGTGAAAAGCAAGGCCTCTGCGAATTACAAAAGCGCTAGCGATAATGTGCCTCACGAAATCACCGATTGCCTTCAAGCACTGGTTCGCTCTTGGAGCACTTCTAAGGAAGTGCCATTTCCAATTTCACAGCAACTGCAATATACTATCCCTCCACCAGTCAAGCTCACTAGTGACAAGTATCCAGCCAGGTCAGACATCTTCTCGACAGCGTTTTCAGGCATCAAGGTGTATGTGTTGGACCTCGTTGGCATGCGAGGTCCGCTTCTTCCCAATGGAACTTGCCCTTGCGCCAATGCCGGTTGCCCTATGCCTCAACCCAAAGCAGACTATTGGGGAGTGACAAAATTTGGCGCCTCTGGGGTCACACGCATTCTTCGTCACGAGGATGGGCGCTTTGACTTCATTACATCGGTGCATCGTGTGTGCTTGGCATGTGGTACGAGTGCCTACGACCACGATCCCCGTATCCTATTGCAGCTACCAGAAGTCATTCGACATGAAATTGATGTCCACTGCTCGATTGCGCATCTCCAACCATCTACTCTGCTCTCAAGGGCAAGTCAATATGCCCTTCGCTTGCTAGCAGTACGGCAAGTGGGTGTGGCCACCTTTTCCAAGACCCAGCATGCCTTGGCACTGAAAGATTACTGTATGAGACCCGTGAAATTATGTACTACTCTGCGGCCATTCAACACTTCAACTTCCTTAAGGTACGCACCTTTTAATGCTTATAACTTCCCATTGTGTACTTCGTTGGCATCACTTGTGTGGCTCCTACTGCCCGCGTGCTTAGCAAATAGTTGATGATATCTTCCTCACATGTGTGTGACAACAAATATTCTGTATCGTTGTTCGTCATGGAATTCATGCTACCACTCACCCAGCTCCGCACATATGATACCGCTGCCCTACTCACCCGGCTCTAAATGTATGATACCGCTGCCCTACTCACCCGGCTCTAAATAAATAATGATACCATTCCTACTCACCTTGCACCGCACAGCGATACCGCGGCCCTACTCACCCCGCTCTAACCGTATGATACCGCGCCCAAACTCACTCTAGCTTTGCATGTATGATGCCGCGGCCCTACTCGCCCAACTCTGCACGTATGATACCGCTGTAGTACTCACCCCGCTCTAAACGTATGATGCCGCCTGCCCTACTCACCTAGCAGCTCGGCACGTATGATACCGCGACCCTTGGCATGCCTTTGGTAGCACGTGATGCCCGCGTGCTCTTAATGCCAACTGTAGTTCTCATGACGTTTTGAACTTATTGTCTATTGCCCAATGGTAGATCCTTGGTCAAGGATCAAACTAGAGCCGCATAACGAGTCATCTAGCACGCTCCATTCGACATTTTAAGGTTTGGGGGTTAAAATACACACGCTAAATTATATTTTTTGTATTACTGTGGACTACCCCATAGCATTTACCAACGTGAAAATTGCACGTCAAGTTGACACAAAATGGTATCCGATCTCGGAAAAAAGGCTTGATCCTTGAGAGAGGATCTAAGCTTATAAGTGGAATAGCTGACGTGCATATACATACATATACATTGTTGAGTGATAGGATTGTACCTAAGCATCTATTATGTCAATAATTGATGGGGTAGCAATCGGGAAATGCGTATAATAACTGTAAACATTGAGCATGTTATAGTTATATAGACCTTATTACTCTATACTTATATAGAGTGCATGTTTGTTCACCCATTACATTACAAATGTGTGCTAATTTTGGCTATTACCCTTCGGGTGGCTTAACTCCTATACTGGCTTTTACTCCGTTTTCGCAGTAAGATTAATGTCGATTTACCCCCCAATAACCGCCGGTTTTGACCCCTTAGACACCCCTACGTAGGGCATTCGATAGCTTAAATTGTGCCTAACGATGTCAGGAATAATTTGGTTCCCACCACATGCACATTTGTCTGGATATACACATTTCAAAAGTTGAAACCTAGGCATACATGTTGTGGAAGTATTTAATGTCATGCGCCAGCATAGGAGTTAAGCCACCCTAACAGCGATTTAGGGTGGCTTAACCCTTAAGCCGGTGGTTAGAATTTGAGGGTTTTCTATATGTGTTGTGATAATGGATTTTTGCGATGTATGCTTAGTCACTAAATGCCCGTTTGCTTTACCAATTATTGCATACCTATATTACCAACTATTTGCGACACTACATGTCGATATATGTCGAATATATCCACTCTTATATGCGCACATGGTTAGAATGTTTTCGATTTTACAGGCACGATTTAATTTCATCGTCATTGTTGACGACATCTGCTCGACATATTTTTGCACAATTTTGGAATTAAATCATCGACCTTGATAATACGTTCCAAGGATGATTCACTTGCACCGATGTGCGTTCATCTGCCTATCGTTTTCTGTGGATTTATGCCAAAAAAAACACTAAAAATACATATATTTCACAATGTTTTCCATACTTAAGGAATGTTTTCCATACTTGAGGGACACGTGTGGTGATTTTTGCGATACTATGGGTCATATTCCATGATGATAGCCACCAATCACTTACATAATGATCGGGACATGGCCCATGATGCAACGCGTGCTTGTAGATGAGCCGTAGGTAAGTATAACGTTGCAGTTTAGACGCGTTTTGTATGTTTTGCAAGAGAAAATTACGCAAAAAACGTACAAATGTGCAACTGATTCGCGACAAATATGCGGGTACGTGCGATATATATTATGCATACGTGCCCCGCACAAGTACGCTACGCTTACATATGCACACAACGGTGTACGTGCAAATACCCAGTGCACAAATCATGCAAAGTATGCAACCGCAATTGCCCAAGCAGCATATACTTTGCCATCGCTTCTGGGTCAGATCTGACCCAGATACCGGCTTAAGGGTTAAGCCACCTTAACGTTTTCAATTATTACGGGAGCTATCGGTACCGGAAGCTAGATCTTTTTAGCTCAAAATGACGGCGACATTGTCTTCTTTTAGACACTATGTGCACTATTACAGTAGGCGAGCCCAAGTTCCCGGTGAGCAATTTTGGGAAGTATCCAAGAGGGTGCAACATTTAGTAAAATTTGAGCGATTTTCCCGGTTTTTGCATACCCATGCTACTTCAACCGAGATTTTGAGGGTCAAGATGACCTCGGATCAAACTTTTGGCAAGACACTGCAGAAAGAGCAGCTCGAGATCTTGACATCATGGGTCTCCAAACTTTGAAAGCGTCTTAGAGGAAGCCCCCGGTGAGCTAATTAGCTTAAGGTGGCTTAAGCCATCTTAAGGAAAATTGGGAAATACCCACCCTACTTCAACGGAGATTTTGAGGGTCAAGATGAACTCAGATCGAACTTTTGATAAGACACTGCAGAAAGAGCAGCTCAAGATCTTGACGACATAGCTAGGTCTCCAAATTTTGAAAGCACCGCCGAAGAAGCCCCCATGAGCCCTTTAAGTTAAGGTGGCTTAAGCCACCTTAAGCTGCGGGTAATAGGCAATTTGGATATACTTCTGCGCATATAGCCGGATGTGTGCAATAAATTAGGTAATAACACATAGCCTAAATACTAATCTATACTAGCAAATATAGAGTTATTTTGCATCTAACGTTCCATAACTGATGATGTAATTTGATCCTTTGGAGAGGATCTAAAAGTGCCTAAATCCTTTGCAAAGGAGCATTGGGCAATAGACATTATTGCTGTATAATAATATCGGGATATGTATTTCATAGCCAAATTGCATACTTGACATGTGAAATTCTTCAACACAGCTTGTTTTAGTAGCGGAGATTCAATTTAGTTCTGCTCACTGTCTATTGGGCGCACCTTACGGTGGGTTTACCCACCGTAAGAGACATTCGAAAACCGCATGTTAGAGCTAGCATATTGTGCCAACTTGGGCAAACCCATGCTTTTCGACACACCTTGGGGGTTATATTAGTGCGTGGACTTGAAAAAAGTACTTTACATACTGTATAGATGCGTCTAATGTGCGTGCTAATACCAAGGGGTCAAGCGAAAAAACATCTCAAATCCTTACGTTGGGTTACCCAATTATTGCATCTTTGGGTAGATTTTGAACATGCCCATCACATTCGGAATGTACCTATCACAATATTTTCATGAACTATGGCCCATAACAAATGTTTCTTGAACTTGGCGCCATTCGATATATCGAATATATCACTCTACACAAGTAACTTAAGAAAAAAAAACAAAAAAAACATTTGCAATTTCAATGTGTTTCCATACTTAAGGGCAAAAATGACGATATTTTGTCTATACGGGGATATATATGTGTTACGTTATGAGCGCGCCGCGCGCATATGAGCGCCGATTTTTAGCATGAGCGCGCCTGGCGCGCTTGTGCCAGAAACAGTTTAGCACAAGCGCGCTAATCGGCGCGCTTGTGATGATCATGAGCGCGCCTGGCGCGCTCATGCCAAAGCGCGCTCATAACATAACATATGCATGTTTCTCGCGAAGTATTGACTCAAGGTGGTAAACATATATCAAACTTCACGAAATACACCCATGCGCACATTGACATCATGGATGTCAAACCGTATAAATCGGGCCACGTTTGTGTGCATTTGGGATCACGGCACCGAACGTGCCATCGGAGGTATATTGGGATGGATACCGCGGATATATCCGATCACAAGTACATGTCATTCGGCTTTGTCCAGCTAAACATGAATGTCTAGTTGCGAAATCACATATGATCGACCATCTTTGAGACCATTCGATGTGCATTATGGTGTTAACAAACTACGCTATGGTTAACCCACCGTAAGGCGTTCTTACGGTGGGTTACCCCACCTTGAGCCCAATAGACATCACCTCAAGTGACAATGCCTACTTGTGCAACTCATAATACCTGACCGGCCAAACTGATAATATACCTTTAACACCTAGTGCCCGCAGTGTGTTCCCATTCACTGTGTCACATTGTTTGCCAGAGCGAGCTGAAAGGGCCGGATCAGGCACACGGCGCGGTAGCTTGTTCTCTCCTGGCGCCTTGTTCTCCATCAACAAGACCATCCGTCGTGCGTCTAAGTATGTATGACGAGCTTGTGGAGAGCTCCTATCCTCAACATCTTCGTCTACCAGCTCAATTCGCTTTCGGTATCCTACCTAAGTGGCGTGTGAATGGCCGGGGCAGCCTGTCAAATGAGCGTGTGCATGCCGTGTGGAAGACATTGATCACACGAAACATGAGCACCATGATGGGTGTCTTGTTGTTGCTCGAGGGGAGTTGCATGCACACCGCCAACATCCGAGAGACGCTTCAGACATCATATGCAGCGCTAACCTATGACTGGTGGCAGTCAGCACGGCACAATGAGCTCGCACTTGAGCTGCATGGTGAGCAGCGATATCAGTTGAGCCTAACACCCGCTGATAATGGTGAGAGCTGCTGGATTCAGTGCACCGTAGGTCATTATGTGCATGACCCCGTTTAGCTGTACCAGTACTCGTACAGTACTTGGTGGCAGATACCTAGGTCACAGCTCCGCATTATATGCGTTTATCTTTATATTCAGTTTACACTTGTATGAGAATAACTCAGTGACCACCCCGAAATATTACGGTACAATATATCTCACAAGAGCTTCTTTGTGCCTGGCTTGCTGGATTTCATTCGACCTTCCGTGAAGAAGGCGAATGAAAAAATGGCAGAGCGGGCTGCGGCGCGCATCGCATCTGCCTCCATGAGTGCGCAGCGCCAAAAGCGTCTCAAGGGCAACGCAGCGTGTATGAGGCAACTTCGAGCCGCAAGGGCCGCTGCTTCAGCAGGTGAATACTCCTCCTCCCTTACATTCCCACCTTGAATTTCCCACGTTGCGTTAAGACAACCTCGGGTCTTGCATCCACGGTCCGAGTGGCTAAAGGTATGGCGGAGGAGGGGTGTGCTGCACAGGCACAACACTCTCCATTCAACTCGTGCCATCTGCAACTACCCCCGCAGACCCGACCTCCGCTGCTGCCGCAGGTGAATCCTCCCCCCTTCCCGTTTTTAGACATTCCCACCTTGCCATAGCCACGAAGTCACATGCACTTCATTCATCATCTTGTGCCTAACGGATTGCAAGGGTGTGTATAGCAGGCACACATGCCATGCAGCTCGCACCATCGGCAACCCCGGCTTCCACAGGCGCTGCCTCCGCTGCACCCTCAGGTACATCCCCGCCGCCTCTCCCATTGTTACATGCACTTGAAACACACGGACGACATCCATGGAAGTGGCTACTAAAGGTATGGAGGAGGGGTGTGCTGCACAGGCACAACACTCTCCATGCAGCTCGTGCCATCTGCAACTACCCCCGCAGGCCTGGCCTCCGCTGCTGCCGCAGGTGAATCCTCCCCCTTCCCGTTTTTAGACATTCCCACCTTGCCATAGCCACGAAGTCACATGCACTTCCTTCATTATCTTGTGCCTAAAGGATTGCGAGGGTGTGTGTAGCAGGCACACATGCCATGCAGCTCGCACCATCGGCAACCCCGGCTTCCACAGGCGCTGCCTCCGCTGCACCCGCAGGTACATCCCCGCCGCCTCTCCCATTCTTGCATGAACTTGAAACACACTGACGACGACATCCATGGTCCAAGTGGCTACTAAAGGTATGGAGGAGGGGTGTGCTGCACAGGCACAACACTCTCCATGCAGCTCGTGCCATCTGCAACTACCCCCGCAGGCCTGGCCTCCGCTGCTGCCGCAGGTGAATCCTCCCCCTTCCCGTTTTTAGACATTCCCACCTTGCCATAGCCACGAAGTCACATGCACTTCCTTCATTATCTTGTGCCTAAAGGATTGCGAGGGTGTGTGTAGCAGGCACACATGCCATGCAGCTCGCACCATCGGCAACCCCGGCTTCCACAGGCGCTGCCTCCGCTGCACCCTCAGGTACATCCCCGCCGCCTCTCCCATTCTTACATGAACTTGAAACACACGGACGACATCCATGGTCCAAGTGGCTACTAAAGGTATGGAGGAGGGGTGTGCTGCACAAGCACAACACTCTCCATGCAGCTCGTGCCATCTGCAACTACCCCCGCAGGCCTGGCCTCCGCTGCTGCCGGGTAGGCTATTTTTCGGGGAATAGATTGGTGCTAAATGGGGAATAGAAATTCTGACCATTTCTGGGGAATAGATTATATGTCACATGCCATCTATCGTTTGTACTATCAATTATGAACTATCACTACTGTAGGTGTCCACCGCTCGTGTCCACCGCGGAGGTTCAGCGTGTGCAATATTTTGCGTCTGGCACACCCCCTTCTTGTAAACAATTTATTGCATGTAGCATGAAGCATAATTTTTCCACCATTCGATTCTAAAGCGTTTGTATTCATTAGGTGAATACCTTTCGTTTGAGCTATCGATTGGCCCCATCCGCAACCGCATCAGCTTAGCATTCAGTCGCGACTGCAAGCTAAGTTGGTGCGGTGTGAGATGGTTTCAACCACTTGCGGCTTTGCAGAATAGGGGTTTTCGCGAGAATCTTCTCACGAAACTTGGCAGTGATATTGTTCATAGCAATATCAGTGCACCCTCAAGAGCATATGGCAAACCGTTGAGTATATTAAAGATGGCCGCGTGCTGGCATGATGCCTTTTGGGTTTGAAACCCAAACCCAAACATGCCAAACAGCGAAGGGCTTCCCGTGAGTTCAAGCGCACGTAACCTTGCAAAATATATTGATCAGATGTATGTATTTCACATTTCTGAAGTGCAAGGTTTGCGATAGCTTGTGCGCGAAGTTGACATATTATTTCTTTGACCCAGATTTATGAGTTTGAATAGCACGCTAAAATCTGTGTCAAAGAAATAGTTAAACCATTTTGCGCACAGACTTTCTTAGACATTGTGCTTCGAATATATCAAAGATACATATCTTGGCAATATGTCTACGCAGTTACGTGCGCTAGAACGCACGGGAAGCCGTTTGCTGTTTAGCATGTATTGGGTTTGGACACATTCGAACCCAAGCCCAATAGATCTGCCAAAGAAATAAATTGATGGTTTTGCCAACAAGTTATCTCAGGCCTTGAGCTTCTGAGAACTGAAATATATATGTCGTGTAAATATTTGTGCATAGTTTCGCGCGCTATAACGCACGGGAATTACTTTTCAGTTTGGCATGTATTGGGTTTCGGTAAACTCGAACACCAACCCAATAAATCTGCCAAAGAAATAAATTGATGGCTTCGTGCACAAGGCTTTTGAGGCCTTGGGCCTTTGGCAACTAAAAGATATATATCTTACTAATACTTTTGCAAAGTCACGTGCGCTGGAACTCACGGGAAGCCCTTTGCTGTTTGGCATGTTTGGGTTTGGGTTTACGGTTTACCCAAACCCATGATGTGCAGCACGCGTTTTGCGCATAGCTTACATCAGAGGTTGTGCGTTTGAGGGTGCACCAATATTGCTGTTAGCAATATTGGTGCCAAGTATCGTGCGCTAGAACGCACGAGAACCCCTCCGCTGTTTGAGTTTTTATGCGATGTGCATGAAAGTTATAAGGGCCTATCAGCTTAGCTCGCAGTCGCGACTGCAAACTGAGCTGATGCGGCCACGGATCGGCTCAATCAAGAGCTCAAAAACTTCCTAGGAGTCTAAATGATATATCTATGTGCGTTGCGAACGTTGGAAAAATGTTTTCCTAATCTAATTTACTCGCAAACAGTGTGGGGTAGACGTGCAGTGAAGCCTTAATTTAATATTCACGGCCGTGAATTCCAGAGACCAAAGTGACCAAAAACCGTTCGATTGCCAATCGAACGGTTTTTGGTCACTTTGGGAACACGTCTGAAAATACTTAGTGTTGTCTCGCGTGTTGTCACCAAGCCTAAACTCACGATCTCACTCCCAATGGTGATAGTAGACGCATGTGCGTGTGACACATAATCCATTTCTGGGGAATATGGACAGAATTTCTATTCCCCGATTAGCACCAATCTATTCCTCGAAAACCTTTTTTCCCTGCTGCCGCAGGTGAATCCTTCCCCTTCCCTTTAGACATTCCCACCTTGCCATAGCCACGAAGTCACATGCACTTCCGATTCATTATCTTGTGCCTAAAGGATTGCAAGGGTGTGTATAGCAGGCACACATGCCATGCAGCTCGCACCATCGGCAACCCCGGCTTCCACAGGCGCTGCCTCCGCTGCACCCTCAGGTACATCTTCCGCCCCTCTCCCGTTCTTACATGAACTTGAAACACACGGACACCATCCATGGAAGTGGCTACTAAAGGTATGGAGGAGGGGTGGAGGAGGGGTGTGCTACACAGGCACAACACTCTCCATGCAGCTCGTGCCATTAGCACCAACCCCCGCAGGCCCGGCCTCCGCTGCTGCCGCAGGTGAATCCTCCCCCTCCTTCCCTTTAGACATTCCCACCTTGCCATAGCCACGAAGTCACATGCACTTCCTTCATTATCTTGCGATATCTTGCGATGACAGGGAGCGAGGGGGAGGGTTGGTATCGCAGCCCCAACACTCCAGCTCAAATTTCATGATGAATTCAAGAGGCCCGCAGTGGCATTGACACCGAAACAAGCCTCCAAGGAAGCTAATACTGTAAGCAAAAATCAAGTGCCATTGCAAAGAAGCCAAAGGAAAGGTGGGTTTTGTGAATCACATATATGGTTACAGAAGGAGGCGACTTTTAGATGTTATGCAGCATAAGGCATGAACATCAAACGAATGGTTTCTTTCGCTTGGTCATCAAAAGGATAGGAATATGAATATATCTAGCATATGTTGTTACATGCACAAAATATTGAAATCATGTGCAATTATAAGTAAGTCGTCATATTGGTGAGTATGTATTTTCTTTTTCACCATGCAATATGCAACGCAAGGCACGGTATCGATATCTCCGATATCTGATATATCGATATACCGGCATTCTTATCGGAGATATATCGACAACCTGTTTACGACATATCGGAATATCAATACCTCTCGACAACTTTTCAGTACATATCAGTATATGTCGACAACTCCGAAGCACATATCAATATCTGTCGACAACTCAGAAGCGGATATTGATATCTGTCGACATGTGACGAGCACATTTGTGATATCGATATCGATCGGTGATATCAATATCGCAAAGGATTAATAATGCAGTGCGGACTTCGCGAACTGCACAAACGCGATCCGGCAAATCGACTTAGTAGGCGGATTTCCTCGCTACAAGCACTTCGCCTTCAAGTATTTGACTCGTCGGGCGAGAGGTAAGCTAGCACCCCTCATCATAATCGTGTAAGCATTGCAAAAAAAAAAACTTTGATCGGTTCGTTAGTTAGTGCGTATATTCTTGCAAGCCCGCTTGATTTGTCATCGTGGTCGGTGCGTGTGGAGCGTGCTTTCAGTGAACATGATGGTCTCATGCACTCTGACTTGCGCGCAAGTGCCCGAGTGAGGGCACCACATAATACGCTATGATGGCGGCCATGAACTAGGCTAGCTAGAGCTTAGTAAATCCCAAATATGTCGTTTGCCTAGCTAAGAGAGGCTAGAGGATTGTTGTACTCCACCCGCGGTATGTAATAAATAGTAGTGTAATATATACATATATAGCAATAGGTTGAATCCACCGCTAATATATCGATATCTGTGATATATATCAATATCGGTTAGAACCTATGAATATCAATATCAGTCGACACCTCGGTAGGACATATCAATATCTGTCGACAACTCGGGAGGACATATCAATATCTGTCGACAAGTCATTAGATCATAGCAATATCTGTCGACAACTCGATAGCTCATCGATCAATATCTGTCGACACCAATTTTTGATATATCAAAATGTGTCGATATCTTTTTTTCAGCCGATACTGTGCCTTGATGCAACGTGGCATGTATAGTATTTGAATAAAGTGGATCGCTCCTTGTTACTTGAAACCTAAGTTACCTAATCTAAGAAACTTAAGTAAATTTAGGGGTTGTACAAAACTTTTGTACAAAACATTTATAAACAATAAAATGGTCCCTTGCTTGGGTGTATTATAAGTGAAAGTTCACTCCTACATTATTTCTTCAAGGCCTGAAGAAACAGTTCTGCCCTTGAAAAAAATGTTCGCGTACCTATATGCGAGCTGAATTTTAGCATACACGTGAACTAAGTTTCAGCTTATATGTAGCTATTCCAGCTTATACATTGGCTGAATTTCAGCTCGCGTGTGGGCTAAAATCTAGCTTACAAATAGGCTGAATTGCATATTATATACATAGGCTGAATTTCAGCTCATATGGGAGCTAAAATCTAGCTTACAATTAGGCTGAATTGCACCTTATACACAGGCTGAATTTCAGCTTATAAATACTTAGGCTGAAGTGCAGCTCATATGGGGGCCAAAATTCACCACGTGTACGTTGTGCGTGTGTGTGTGTGTGTGTGTATATATAGGGATAAGTCTACATCGGGGGCCGACATTTCATTTAAATCCACATCGGGGGCCGACATCTCATTTTAATCTACATCGGCGGACACTTCATTTTAATCCACATCAGGGACACTTCATTTTAATCTACATCGGGGGCGAGACACTTCATTTTAATCTACATCGGGGGGAGACATCTCATTTTAATCTACATCGGGGGCTGACATGCCATTTTAATCTACATCGGGGGCTGACATCTCATTTTAATCTACATCGGGTGTAGACATCTCATTTTAATCCACATCGGGGATAATTATGCATTGCATTTCAATCCCAGATCATGCTCATCATCCTAGCATCCATGCATTACATCATGTACTTTCAAATGCATCAATTGCTGATGAGTGATGCCAATTGTAAGCATTCATTAATATTCCGTGCGCAAATGCATCACTTAATGATGAGTGATGCCAATTGTGAGCATGCATTATTTCATCTTAGAATGCTTCAATTTCATTGGCATTAACTTATCAGCACTCAGCACTGAATTCAACTTTTCAGTAGTTTAGTCTGAAGTGTTTCAACACTTCACAACACTTAAGATCACTTAGCAATTGAACTTAACTGCACTAAGTTGGAAAGCTAGATTCTATTACACTTATCACTGCGGTGTCCTGCTTTACCACACTTGCTGCACTTGGATGCCTTCTTGGAACCGATCCTCTCCAAGACCCCCAGCTTGCGCTTCTGCATCTTTGGGCGGCCCTTCCTCTTTGCCGCCACAGGTGGGAGCAGCAAGTCTGGGTCATAAGCAGGGTGCGCTTCACAATCCAGCAAGTTTGGCACCGGAGGGAAAACCATATGCGCGGGATACTGCATCTTCCATTGAGCGGTGGTCTTCAAGGGGTCCACGTAGTCCTCCCACTTTCTTCCCGTCACCCGCGCATGCGCCAAGTTATGGTGACAAGGCATGCCTGACAATGCCGTGACTCCGCAATCACACTGCGCCGACTCACCAGCTCTGAGCGTGCTAATGTAGCGCACCCCGGGTGTCACCGTGGAGGCAACCCTGGCAACCACCTTGTCAGTTGAAGTAAAGGAGATTCCGCTCGTGATGGTGAGTGCCTTCTTCATGAACTCCGCAGCATCCAAGATCACGGCGGGTGGTAACTGGCCGATGGCCGAAGGATTGAGCTTTGGCCTTGTTCTCAGTGAACCTCTTTTCACACAGGCCGACGGTCGTCAGGAGGGCTTTGGTCACGAACACACCTTCCTTAAAGTCTGCCCGCACTTTCTCATTGGCCGCGTTCATACACTCCACGCAGCTATTCACGGATTGACCGTGAAGCTTACCGCAGACCGCCATGTACTGTGACTGATCAGAGGCCTTTCCAAGGTACTCCGCTGCACGTGTGGAATACTGAGCCTTGATCCCTTCAAGCTTCGGGATCGTCGGTGCCTTCACCGCTTGCTGAAACAACGCCCGGGCTTCCGAGCCGCCAGGCCTGATCGTGGTGGACATACCATCCGCACGGTGACGAGCACAGGTGAACAAAATACTGCCGTTACACATCACGGTGTCCCAAGCAGCCGCCAAACCCTTGTCCTTATCCGAGACCTCTCGGCGGTCGGGGTGGTCATAGACGTCACCGTAGGCCTCCTTCGAGAAGATCAGTTGCATGCTATGCGAGGTCTCACACTCGTTCATGAGGAGACATGCGTAGTTCATAGGCACCACGTGGTGATTGGCGTCCCGAGTCACCGTGCTCATCAGGATCCCTGCTGAGTTGTTGCGCATATGCGCCCCGTCCCCAAAGCCCACAGGAATGCACTTGTCTAACGTCTGAAACCTCTGAATCGTCGTGCAAGGAGCGAATGACCACCCGAGGCAGTATTGCTTACCCTCCTCCACGGGGTACTTGTGAGCCTTTTTTTCATCCCACCGATCACGCTGACCTACAGGCTTCGCCTTCTGCTCCTACAAGAATTCCTTGTGCTCGATATCCACGAGCACTGCCTCCATTTCCTTGGCCCCCAGCGTGTGGACCTCGCACCTGTGTCCTTGCTCGCGAAGAAGCTGAGCAAGTACAGGCAGCTTCGCGAGCTCCCCTGAAGGATCGCCGTTCAGCTTCGCTCTAGCAATGGTCATGACGCTTTGTACGAAACTGCGAGTAGGGTCCAAGCAGAGATATCGCCTGAGATCGCTTTTCAGGCCGGTGGCGTCGTACTTAGGGTTCTCCACAAGCTTCCTCGACGCGATGGGGGCAAGTTGCGCAGGTGTGTATGCGGTGCTGGCAGTGCGCGCCTTCACCTGATTGAGAGCGGTGCAGGTGTGCGCCTGGAAAGACACACAGCGCCAAGCGCCCTCGGAATCCTTCACCTGCGCAGGCCTCCACTCCACACAGTGCTTGCATTCGGAGTCCACGCCACAGCCTGCGAGCAACTGGAGGTGACCTTTTCCACAGAACTTGCCCAAGCCCTTGTGGAAACTCTTGGCATACGAGGCGAGCTTGCCATCGCGCTCTTCCACCTCAGCGGTCAGAAGAAGGGCGCTGTCGCGGCTGCCAACAACGAGCCCCTCCTGGATCAGGTCACTGGTAGGAACAGCTCGCAAGGAAACCAGTTCGCGTGGAGGTAGAACCTCCGCCCCTCCTTGTGCTAGTCGAGTGGAAGCCTCAACCTGCATGACCCTACGCCGCTTAGCAGACAGGCGCTTCTGCTCACGCCGCCGATTGGTGTATGCTTCTGCTGGTTCTGCTGCCGCTCCTCCCTCCTGCACACCAACCGCCTCGTCCTCCACACCCTCCTCCTCCTCCTCCTCTTCGGATATATTCAGTAACGCCGCCTCTTCCTCGTCCTCCGCATCTTCCTCGTCCTGGCTGGCAGACATGTTGTTGCGTTCAGCCTCAGCAGCAGCTGCAGCCTCTGCTAGCATTTCCTCCATGCCGTCTGGATACGCGGGAACAGTTTTCAAGCCGACAGTCAAATGCGAGACGCTGGATCGGCGGGAGCAAGAGAAGGTTGTGACGTTGAGGTTGGTGAACTGCAGGTCGCAGACGTTGTCAATATCATACACCGCAGGTGAAAGAAGCAAGGTTTCAAATTGTGTTGCGACATCTTCACCAAGTTGGAAGCTCTGAATTGTGAGGGAGGGGCGAGTGCGACTGCCAGTGCGCCCAAAGACACCAAAGCCATGTTCTGGATGAAATAATATATCCCCAGGGATCAGGAACGTCGCTGAATGCGCGGTTAAGAAGTCCGCTTGCGCCAGCTGTAAAACGTTAGGCAGGCAACCCGCAAGCTTCAAAAGATTGTTGTCTAAATCTGGGTCTTCTAGGTCAGGTGTGCCAGCAGTGGCGGCCGGCCGCACATCCTCTTCCACCTCGCGAGCAACAGTGGATCTCGCAGCGCGTTTCGGCTGCTGTTTTGTTGGAAGTGGGTCTGGAGGTGGTCTTTTAGCATTGCTGCGTGGCAACGTTCCCGCATGTCATGCAAAAGAAATAATGCGGCTTCGTTGGCATTCACAAGTTAGGTTTCAGATGTAAGTGTGTCTACGCATGCTATGAAATGTCAACCCCCGATGTGGATTAAAATGAGATGTCTACACCCGATGTGCAACGTTTAGGCATGTCTGCCCCCGATGTAGATTAAAATGAGATGTCAGCCCCCGATGTGGATTAAAATGAGATGTCTGCCCCCAATGTGGATTAAAATGAGATATGCGCCCCCGATGTGGATTAAAATGAAATTATACGCCCCGATGTAGATTAAAATGAGATGTCGGCCCCGATTTGGATTTAAATGAAATGTCGGCCCCCGATGTAGACTTATCCATATATATATATGTATATATATATAAAGGATTCCCCTTCCCCTTCCCCCATTTTTTCCCTCCCCCTCCACCCCTTTTTTCCCCTTTCCCCCTTTTCCCCCCTTTTCCCCCTTTTTTCCCCTTTTCCCCCTTTTCCCCCTCGATTTTTTCCACTCGGGCCTTCGGCCAAAAAATTCCGCTGCGCCCGGGGGATTTCCCGAGCAGTACCCTATGCTATCCCCATGTGATGTCTTAGCTCTCAGGGTTCGGGTCCTTACGCGTGTCGCCACGTGGGTCGCAAGGCTGAAAAAAACTGGACCGTCATCGTCATAGAGTACCTCTGCTCCTTATGATTTGGAACCTGGCCAAATTACCTTACTTACTTACTTACTTACCTTACTTAATCAGCAGCAGCAGCAAAGCGCGAATCCCAACGGGCGACACACACGAACTTCCGATCTCACGATCGCCAGACGCTAACGATGACAGTGCCACTGCAGTCGCGTACATTTACCGCGACGCCACCCCCGCGTTATGGCATGGCATGTTGGGATGCAAAAAGCGAAGCACTGTCGCGCACATGATCCTACGGTCAGATGGCCTAGTGGAGATCTCTTTTTGAGATCGATCCGCCTAGTACTGTAATAGGGAGGTTCCGATTTGCGATTCCGGGTTACGGATTACGAGTTATCGTCATAGATTCCTTTTTTCGCATGACACCGATGACGATAACTCGTAATCCGGGAAAACGTCAACGTCCCGAACTTCGGGATGCCAGTGTTAATTCTTACGTCGTTCGGGACGATTTTCGTCCCGAACTACGAGTTACGAACTAAGGTGCAAACTTCGTGTAAAATCGTAGATTCAGAATATTGCTCAGATTCTTCTGATCGAGCGTCTGTCTGCTTTGCGTTTCCCCACGGAGCGTCTCTTCGTCCGTCCGCATTCGTGCCACGTCGGCATGAAAACGACAGAATTTTGTAAAAAGCGACAGCAACGGCCAGCGTTCACACGTAATTCGGAGTATTCGGCGGAGCACGACAGATTTCGGAATCGATTTTGCATTTGATGCTCATTCCGAGTTAAGGTCATCCCGGATTACGATTGACGTCATAACGGCGATGACGTTAACGCGTAATTCGTAATCCGGAACAAAAATCGGAACCTCCCTACAGTAATGCTTACAGTAATCCTTATCCTTAATCCTATGAAATACAGTGCAGTAAGCCTTATAATGATAATGGCGGTGGTCTCGGTCAATTATCATTATAAGGCTTATATCATTATAGGACTTACTAAGCCTTATAATGATAATTATCATTATAGGCCCTTATAATGATAATTATCATTATAGGCCTTATCATTATAAGACTTACTGTACTGTAGTTGTATATGTATATATCATTATAGGACTTACTAAGCCTTATAATGATAATTATCATTATAAGGCTTGCCAACTTGGTGGTCTCGGTCGGGTATCATTATAAGGCTTATATCATTATAGGACTTATCATTATAAGGCTTACTGTACTGTATCTCAAATAGAGGTGTCATGTCACGAGAGACACCGCCAGACAGAGACAGGAGACACAGACAGGTGACACGAGAAAGTGCATAGTGCTCCACGGAAAATAAGGATCCCCGAAAATAAGAATTTTATAGGATGTTCGGGCCGTCGGATGGTCCTTAACACTGGCTTAATTACCGAATTTCGAATATATGAACCGTCCATTTGCCCGATTTAATTACTCCGTCCAGCATCTTATATTCGGTGGAGCACCCGTAGAGATAATTCAGAATTGAGAATTCAGAATAGATCGAGATTAACATTTATGGAATGGAGATGGCAGATTTGAGATTAGAGATTTCAAGATTCAGATTGAAGATACTAATACCAGAGCTCTACTCGTACTGTACATACTTACAGTACTAGTTACTTGTAAATGACGAGATACAGATAGCAGATATAGCTTGATACAGATACGAGATACAACTTCGCCGTGCTGAAGCGTTTAAAAGTTCGTTCGTGGAGTAGGAGTAACATACCACCGACAGCCTTCGCAGTGCCAAACAAAAGTATTGCAATGATACGCCACGGTTCCTCAGTTCTCACAGCTCGGGTAGTCCAACGGCACAGGTTAAAAGCCGGGCCTCTGCGTCTGATCGCACCCACGCCCAGTCCCAGTCCCAAAAATATCTGCGCGGCAGGACTGAAGAGCAGAATGCGGATACTCTGCACTCTTGCAGTAGAGAACGAGGGCCCGACCGATGTGCCACGCCCAAAGGGGGTGACAGACGGAAAATGGTGTGTGTGTGTGTGTGTGTGTGCCCGCGCGCTCGTGTGCTTGTGCGAGTGCGCGTACTGGTGTTGGCGGGTATGTGCGGGAGGAAATGAGTGTTGTGGATGCGCTCGATTTTCATCACCCAGTACTCTTTTGCTGCTGCATTGGTAGTCGGGCATCCTTGCTTGGACTGTCCATCACTTGGGTAATGTGTCTTGTTTGGCAGTGTTGCTTCTTTCGGGTAGGTTCACGTACTTCCGCACTGATAGTTCCTCGGTCAGGATGCCTGGAGGCGGGGGTCTTCGGGATCAAAGGATGCCATAGAGCAATCGAATTAAGGTTTTGGGAGAATGCCTCGCTTGTTTAACTTTTGAATGTTTTTTAACAGTCTTGTGCATGCTGCTTGACATAAATGATTCGACACCGGGGAAGCTCTTGTTGTGTGTTGCTTCATGTGGTTATTGGGCCTTCGGGTGCTCCTCGCGTCTCTAAATGTGTTTGTGGGTTAACGCGATTTTTTTAATAAGCTGTTTGTCGAGAAGCGCTTGTTTGAATTCCGATGGATGACCGCGTGTAATTCGAACCATACTGCCTTAAACTTGTTACACGTTACTTAAAAAGGCCACGCAATGCAACGTTCAGTTCAATCGTATGCGTCAATACATATCTTATCACCGAGATCAAGCACAAAATTCGCGCTGACAGGATCATCAGCTGAGGGCTTCGACGAGTATCGGAGTGCTGACTTGGGACTGAGATGGGCTCCTGTGGGCAGGGACAAGGTGGATCAACAGCAGGTGACAGCTGCGCTGAAAAATGCTGACGCCACGGCGAGCACGCTCAAGCTTGCATTGTCAGGTCAGCTTTACTTCCGCAGAGTGATATCCAGGCGTGCCCGGTCCAATGCTTTACCTGACAGTAGCAAACGGAGACATTGCATTTCATACCTGCTCGGCCAGCATGCCGACCCTCCATATTTTTGCGGAGGTGCCCTTGAACTTCCGAGCGCTCAGCAGGAATGCTGCACTCGGACCTCAACGCGCGCAGGTGACACGCGGCAGCTCTGCGGTTTCAGGTGGGAAAGGGGCTTTGCTGGGACTGACCCAAGAAGAATTAGAGACGATAGCTGTCGAGCACGGCGAAAAGAAGTATCGTGGGAAGCAAATCTATGACGCCCTGTACAAGCGTGGGGCTCGAGAAATTGACGATTTCAAGCAGGTGACCTGGAGGTTCACCTCCACCTCTTGTCAGTGAACCACCTTTGTCCCTCACATTCTTCGTTGTTCACACTGTCCTGCTTCTTCGCCAGCTTCCCTCTTAGCCAAAGGATTTTTCGCCGCCATGCCCCACCCCGTCTCGCGTGCTCAGAATGCACGTCTGTGCGCACGCTTCCGACCTCTCCTGAGCACTATGCGTCGGCCTGGATCCGGCCGCGGCCGTCCTGCTGACCCGCGTGGCCGCTCGTTTCGCACAGCTACCAAAGAGTTTCCGTGAGTTGCTGGCACAGTCTGGGTTATACGTTGGCAGGTATCAACCCTCGTCCCCTCGAGCGTTGCTTGAGTGCCCCGCAACCTCCTTCGGGCAGAGCACAAGGCATCCCAGAGCTTGTCCCTCCCTTCGCATTTCATCGCACAGGGTCATTCGCGAGATCCTCTTTTTCCCTGCCATGTGTTGCGTACGGCAGCTGGAAGGCACAGCTGCTATCGTGTTTGCCGCCGTCCACCAGGAACCCTAACTTGTGCTCCGTGTCAGTCATGAGCAAAGGCCACCTCTCGTCAACCTCGCCTTGTGCCCTCGCTTTTGATACACCCACGGATGAACTACACCGCTCAGTGCCGCCGAAATGCCAGCGTATCCTTGGAGACCTAGCTGGGATTTCTAGGCATGAAGGGCGTGCCACCCGGCAGGTCGGAAGTGCACCACGTGGCGAAGGCGAAGGATGGAACCGCTAAGCTTCTGATCAAACTCTCCGACAATCGAATCGTGGAGACGGTAAGGGGGGTGGTTGCTGAACCGGCCCCTGTTGTGCAGCTCACTGCCTCCAAGGCATGGTGGTTTACCTGCGGCGGCTGTCATATCCCGAGAGCGCATGTGCGGACTGGATCTTCGGCGGCTGTCATATCCCGAGAGCGCATATGCGGACTGGATCTTCGGCTGTCATATCGAGCGCATATGCGGACTGGATCTTCAGCGGCTGTCATATCGCGCATATGCGGACTGGATCTTCAGCGGCTGTCATATCCCGAGAGCGCATATGCGGACTGGATCTTCGGCGGCTGTCATATCCCGAGAGCGCATATGCGGACTGGATCTTCGGCGGCTGTCATATCCCGAGAGCGCATATGCGGACTGGATCTTTCGGTGGAGGAGCAAACTTTGCGTAGGACGGGTGGCGCTGACGCGTCGATCCTTGTGGGCCTCTGTCCTGCGCCTCCAGATGGAATGCCCAGAGCGAGTGTTATGGCGACAGAGCTGGGCAGCGGGTAAGCTGCCAGGTGGCGGCGCGCAGTGCATCGCAGCACCTGGGGAGCGCTGGATACCGCGTGCCCTCGGCCGTTGGATCGTCTTCGGGCGCTCCAGGGCTTGAGCCTCGAGGCTGTGATAAAGCTGTGTAGTTGTCTTCCTTGTTGAACTGTTGCCGGTTCAATAATCTTTTTGCGAATACATAGGCGGCGTATAACCCACCACGCACAAACCCGCAGGGCTGATTGTGCAGATTCCGCGCCTGGGGTGCGCAGCTTGTTCGTGTGACAGCAGCAAGCGGCGCGCGCAGCTCTTCCTCCGGGCGGCTCCCAAGTCGCGATTGGGGGGCCTCGTTGAGGAGGTGAGCTGGGCGGGAGGTGCGCGACAGGTGGGCATTCCCGCCACAAAGGCGCAAAACCCACGCTTGACGGTGTGCGTTTCGTCACAGGTGCGCTGCTCTCCGTCCTTCACGCATAGTCAGGTGCCCACACGACCCGGTGTGTCACCCTGGCACTCTGCTCTGCTGTGTTGCCGGCTCAGAACCTGCCCTAAATATAGCCGCTGCCCTAAATATGGTCATTCCGGCTGGAAGACTCTGTTAAAAGGCGTAAAAGAGTGATCTAAACAACACATGAGACATGTAGGGCAGTGGCCGTCGGGAGCTCGTGGGGTGTGGCGA
>LGRX02020096.1:24873-46863 GCA_001247695.2 Cymbomonas tetramitiformis
CTTTCACCTTGGCCGCACGTCCGCTCTCTTCACCATACTCCGGTGCTAGATCTCAACGACGCACCTGACATCCGCCCTGGGCCTACTGCTTTCACCACCTCTCGCTTACCTTCACTGACAGATTACCACTTCATAGCTACCGGCCAGGGAGAGGGATCGCGTTCGCCCCAAGACATATCGAACTCAGGCAGCACGCTCAGGCGTGGCATTGGCTGAGATCCGAAGAACAGGTCCCCGTACAGTTCTCGCATATTTACTTTTTCCTCGTGAATTTCGCCCAAATCCGTGAGGATTTCCGCCGCGGGCGCGCCTCGCATCTTTGGGACGGACTCCTCGTGAAAAACTACGTAAGGCATCGAACGCGATAAAACTCCACGTTGAGTGGCTGACGATGGCGGCTTTCTTGCGAGGAGTGAACAGGAAAACCACCAACCACCTCCAGAGGCGGTTGGTGGTTTTTCTTGCTCGTGAAAATGAATTTTACAAACAAAGAACAAAACATCATCGCGCCACGTGGAACTGCATGGAATAAGAATCAGGAATTCGGACCTGAGACTCAGAGCAGAATAGAGCAGAGCAGAGCTGTTCCCGATAAGTTTACTTTCCGACGTGGCAATTACCTACGATTGTCGTTGCTGTGAAATCCGAGGACTGCTATGCAACAAATGCAAAGCGCATCACTCCTCACTCCTCGTTCGATTTCCGAAATTCTGCGAGGACCGACATCTGAGCGCGCACACGCCGGCGAGTGCTGCAGCGTCGGATGTGTCCGAAGCAAGGGGAGAGGCGGGGATGTGGTACAGGGCAAAGGGGGTTTCGCGCGCAACTTGAAGGCAAATGAAATCGTGGACCAGGTACACCTTCGGCGGAGGTTTATACTGAGCCCGTACCCCCCACCACCCTCGCTTTTCCCCCTTCCTCCTCTGATTGCACCTGCGCTGAAACCCCTGTTTCCCCTTCCCTGCTGCACGCTCCGCCTCTCCCTGTGGTCCCACTGTGGATCTGTAGCTCCCGCGGTGGGCGCCGGGCGCTCCATCGGGCTGGACAGCGCCGGGCGGCTTCACCAGCTCACTCCGAGGCGGCCCTGGCATTGGAGGATCTGGCCGCCACCGTCACTCCCGATTTAGCCACACGGGGCTCTGGGTGGTGCAGGTGCTGGCAGTGCAGGAGTATTTTGGGCAGCGTGTGACGCACATCGTGTTTATGGGCATGGGCGAACCTCTGCTCAACTTGCCCTCGGTCCGATCCCAGCCGAGAACCGCAGCCCCCCCTCCCTTTAACCCGACCCTCGTCCTCTGCATCCCTCCGCCCCACATTCACCTCACGCGCTGTGCATTTGCCCGCACACGGCTCCTGTGCGTTCACTTCGAGCTGACCCCCTCTGGCACCCGGTCTGATCAATGGGTGCTCACACCCAGAGACCCTGCACGCTGCCCCGACCCCATTTGGAGCCGCATGCTGCGATTCGCTGCCCGCATGCCTCGAGCTGGGTGTCTGCATCACGCTGGGGGTCCGGATGGAGGCCGAAGTGCTGGCTCCCGCACCTTACTGCTGGAGCACTGCTAGAACTGCTTGGGCAACTCAGACAGAGCAGGAGGCAGCGGGCGGGCTCGTCAAAGAAAAAGCAGGGGGGCTGGATGGTCATCCTCGAAGAGGTGACGGAGAGATGAGGAGCGAGTTTGGGGGGTCATTAGTGACACGGCGCGGTGTTGGGTGGGCTACTCGAGTCCTTTTATTTCAACGAAGCGGCGTTGGGGCTGGATGCCTTGGCCGGGGGTCTTCGCGGCGGTGGTAATATGGGTGAGGGAGGGGTGGTCCTCGGAGAGATGGGCTGGGATGGAGGGGTTGCGGGGGCAGCTCCCCTGAACGAGCAGCCAAACACAGAGATGCGTGGAGTGTGGAGTGGGCCCTGGGCGACATGGCATGGAAGCGGGTGGGTTGAGGGCGGGGCAGGTCATTGCGGCGCACCGCTGCCTGAACCAAGAGGTTGGAATTGGAGCTCGCAATATGACCATCTCTACGGTATGCCCCGAGGATCCTCTGCCGAGCGCCTAACTTGGAGAAGCCGTGCTAACATGTCTGCTCTTCCCGCCCATTGAACTCGTTGCGCGTGAGCCAGCCTGCAGCCACACCTCGAGCAACCCGAGCCGGGCGCCTATTGCTCCCAAGCCTCCGATGATAACTGCTCCTGCGCGGCCTCCGATGATAACTGCTCCTGCGCGGCCTCCGATGATAACTGCCCCTGCGCGGCCTCCGATGATAACTGCCCCTGCGCGCCTCCGATGATAACTGCTCCTGCGCGGATGATAACTGCCATGATAACTGCCCTGCGCGCCTCCGATGATAACTGCCCCTGCGCGGCTTCCGATGATAACTGCCCCTGCGCGGTCGCATTGTCCCAGAGCCACGTTCGTTATCAACCCATGGCCATCCCCTATCACACTAAACATCCCACATGCCCACCTCCCTCCCCTGAAGCACCTGCAGTTCCAGCCCCCCATCGTTAAGGAGTGGTCCCCTTACTCATTTTCTACCATCGAACCTTGCAAACTTCACAAACCCTACTGCCCAACCAACTGCGACGCCCACTTCGTTTTGGCGCCATCTCTTCCATCGCCCACAAGCCCGCCCTGATGCCCACGCTCCCGCGTCAGAAAGACCTCCGCCGCAACTGATGAGAGAGGGCTTCCCGGTGCGCTCGAAAGTATGCAAGCGATGGCGCCCTCGGGGAGGCCCCCTCGGGAACATCCACGCCCCGCCCCGCCGCCACGCCACGCGCAGCATACGAGGTGATGCCAGGTGTCTGACTCCACAAAAGGTGTAACTGTGGAGGATGGAGCTGTGTGCTACATCAGGTGGGCGTGCCAAATGCAATAATGAAGTTAGCCAAGCACAAGATCCAGTCCACCCTGGCGGTGTCTCTGCACGCCCCCAACCAAGACCTCCGCATACAGCTCATCCCGAGGTGTCGTTCCCTCCGTTCCCTCGCGATCCGTCACCCTGAGGTCACGCCCATCGTCACCTTTGCAGGCTGCCACCCATCACCTGTCGTGCACCGGTGAAGGTTGGTCGAGCATTCGGCGAATTAATCAAGGGGTGCAAGAGGGGGGGAGCTGAGAGACAGTGCTAAGGTGTACCCCATAGAGGCGTTGCTGATGGACTGCCAGGCGTACTTCAACTACACCAAGCGCCGCGTGTCCTTTGAGTACACCCTGCTTGCGGTACCACCCCTTCCTCACCAAGCGCTGTGTGTCCTTTGCGTACGCGTTTGGGCACTGGCATGCCTGGAGGTGCAGCTGCCATGGCCGACACTGCCTGGCAAACGCTTGGATCGAGGGGATACAAGTTGCGAGGTGTGGGGAGCACTGTGCAGGGAGTAAATGATTCTCGCGACGACGCAAGGGAGCTCGGGCAGCTGTTGAGGAAATATGGGCTTGCTGGGCATGTCAACATCATTCCCTACAATCCGGTCGATGGGGTGCGTCGTGCCGCAGCCATCTCCACCGCCGACTGTCAGCACCCTCGCAAGGAGGGGCTGGGGAGAAGTGGTTTCAATGGTCACCTATGTGGTTGCAAATAGACGAGCGACAGGGAGGTTACATTGACAGCCATGTCCGATCACAGACCGTACCCAAGTGGCTTCTCTGCTTGTTCCAGTTTACCATCCACGCCTCTTCGAAGCGGCTCTCCTGCGCACCTTCCTCCCTGCTGGCCATCCACACCTCTTCGAAGCGGCTCTCCTGCGCGCCGTCCTCCCTGCTGGCCATCCACGCCTCGGCGCCTCCTGCGCACCTCCTCCCTGCTGGCCATCCACGCCTGGCGGCCTCCTGCGCACCCTCCTCCCTGCTGGCCATCCACGCCTCAAGCGGCTCTCCTGCGCACCTTCCTCCCTGCTGGCCATCCACACGCCTCCGGCCGGCTCTCCTGCGCACCTTCCTCCTGCTGGGCCATCCACACCTCTTCGCGGCTCTCCTGCGCACCTTCCTCCCTGCCACCACGCCGCCGGCGGCTCTCCTGCGCACCTCCTCCCTGGCCATCCACGCCTCGAAGCGGCCTCCTGCGCACCCTCCTCCCTGCTGGCCATCCACGCCTCGTCGAAGCGGCTCTCCTGCGCACCCTCCTCCCTGCTGGCCATCCACGCCTCGGCGGCCTCCTGCGCACCTTCCTCCCTGCTGACCATCCACGCCTGAAGCGGCTCTCCTGCGCACCTTCCTCCCTGCTGGCCATCCACGCCTCTTCGAAGCGACTCTCCTGCCCACCCTCCTCCCTGCTGGCCATCCACGCCTCTTCGAAGCGGCTCTCCTGCGCACCTTCCTCTGGCTCACGAGTAGCCTCAGAGCCAGTAACCGTTGTTGGCGGCCCTTGTGAATGAGGCATCTTGTCGGCCCGGGCATTGGGTAGATCTACAAGTGCATGTGCAGCATCCCATAAAACGGCAACAGGTTTCGCAACGAGCATATACAGGCGATATAGACGCACAGCGGACCCAAAACCAGACTAAGGGAATACAGTAAAAGAGGGCTAGGCTCCCTCCGGTTAAAAAATCCTGACAACCTGAACAAGTTTTCTTTTAATTAATTCTGTGCAGCATCCTGTCCTCATCACCTCCTGGGTGCAGCCATGCAATTCACTCCCTGTGCATGACTGGTGTTGGAGGGTGTCCGCATATTGGATTCTGCAGACCACGGTGATGATGATCATCACCACCGCGTGACAGAGCTGTAGCATGTGTCACTTATGGATGGAAGGGAGCTTGCACAGGCTCCATATGACAGGCCGACAAAAAGAGGAGTCGAGGAGTTCAAACAAGAGCTGGAGAAGTACAAAATGGAGGTGACTGTGCGAGAAACCCGCGGGCTGGAGGCGGCCGCAGCATGCGGGCAGCTGCGCAACGCCTTCCAGAAGACCCCCCTGGAGGAGGGCGCATCCGCCGCGCTTTCAGGCGCAGCATCCTGAAGAGCTGATGCGATGCGTGTTTCGAGTGCCAGGGGGTCGAAACGCCTCGAAGGCCCACTGCCATCAAGCATGAACATGAGCCGTTGAATCGTAATACACAAGAGGCTTCTTAGAGGAGGAACTTGGGCAGAGAATTCTGGAATGCGCAGACTCGTCTCAAGTTTTATGGTAACAGTCTGCTATCAGATCCCTCAAGAAGATGGAGGGTCCTTACTTGCTTGTGGCTCATCAGCTTCAAACGTGCTGGAACATGAGGAACAAGGGTCACCACAGGAGAGGATCTTTGAACGCAAGTGCTTCCAATTGGCTTTCCCTGTTGAGCATCAAGACGAGTTATATTCGTTGGCATATTGCTCGATGTCGATTTGTACATAGCTGGATGTTCGTTGATAAACGCACCATCTGCTCTTCCTGTAATGCGCAGTCGACTGGATGCTAGAAATCATTGTATTGTAAGTTGCCATGTGCGTAATAAGAAAAAACGCGATGAGTGGCACATGTAAAGTTCCTGCCGCGCCGCCAAGCTGGCGCTCTGGGAAAGTCCTTGTCCCAACATGCCCGCGAAAGCAAAATTATGGTAACCAAATTGGCCCGGGCCCTCGACGAAATGGTAGAAGCATACGATGGCATTTTATCGTGTAAAAATATACCGGTCTTTTATTTGCACCTCGTCTAATATTTTCCGCAACCACGTAGATGGATTTCAGGTTTCGGTACACATAGACCTGTTTCAGCTTGTGTTGCAGTAGCACTGGATGAATAATGCATACAAGAATATAACTAACCTCCAGCACTCCCGAGTTCCCCGTTTAACTCTTTAATTGTATAGGTCGCTCGTGATTTGTAGTTGCAAGTTGCCAAGAAAAAGTCCAAGTCCCGCAGCAATCGGTCCCGTCGTCTTATGAAACAGAAGAAGGCGGCTGCGTCGAAGGCAGCCCTCCAGTCCCTAGCAAAGTTGGCCGCGTTGGAGAAAATACGGTGCCAGCACTGTCTCCGGCTGGTGATCTCCACGTCAGTTCATGCTCGGAGTACTGGGAGTGGTTGACGCGACCTTCAAAAGACCCTCGCCTCAAAGATGCAAGCAGGCAGAGCAGCTCCACTTTGAGGGTGGAACTCTTCGACGCAACTGCGTTGCGTGGGCTTGCACAACATTGCGGGGTTTGTGAAGTACGGCATGCCCCCATCACCTGGAGCAATCCGCTGGGGGATGCAACGAACTGCAGAGGGGGATATGGTCTCCTGAAGCTCGGGTGCACCCTGAATGACACCGTGCCACTGGTGTAAAGGAGTTTTCCGCCTCCCGGTACTCTGTGCCAGAACGGTTTCAGGAGTGTGCCAGGGAGATGTGCATGATGACCCTCGTGTGGCAGGCAGCCCCGGAGTACGTTGTGCCACTGCAACACTTTGGGATACTAGAGCGGAAAGGCCACAGGCCGGTGCCATTCCTGGTCTTCATGGACCATGGGATTTGCATGCATGACTTCCTGCACCTTCTAACCTCCCCAATAATCATGGCCTGCAAGCGGGAGCTCTGCCTTCGGTTGCATAGTGGCTTACGCGCGCTGCATGCAAGTGGAGTTGTGCAAAGAAATCTTCGTGCATCGAATATCGTGCTCTCTCCCTCCAGGCCCTCAAGCCTGGTGCTTGTTGACTTTGGGTTGGCTCGTCGGGAACATCGTGAAGGCCTCCCTGAGGACGGTTACCTGAGGCGGCGTTGGGTCAAGGGGCATTCACACGAACCGAAAGGCACCGTGTTTGCCCCGGAGTATTCCAATGCGGGCCCAACTCCCGCGTCTGATATGTGGTCTATGGCATCCTTGCTGGTGCGCATCATCTTGATACGCGGCTCGAAGGACGGCCTGCACGGCATTCCTGACAAGGACACCAGTACCTGGCATCCTCAAGCACAGGAACAGAACAGTCCCGGTTTCCCGAAAACTGCGGCACCCTGTTTTGATGGACTGCGGGCACGTGCAACCGGGAAAACGGCCGTCTTCTGCCGATCTCGCTACTCGCTTTGAGGGCACCATCCTGTTGGGAACCGGGAGACATCGGATGTCAGATTCGCGAGCTGAAAAAGCTGCAGAATCCGGAAACCCCACCACTCCGGACCGCGCTGCTAGCAAGATATTATGATGGTCATGGCACCTTATGAGGGCGTCATGACGGGTCCAAGGGAATGCACCGTAGGGATGATGTGCCATTGTTGGATATTGTATTCTAGACCTTGAAGGCAACACCACAGTTAAAGAAGGAACGCCTATCATAATGAGGTGCCACCACCCTCCCCACATATGCCTACATATCGAATCATGGTTTCCTTGCCGCCTCCTGACCTGAGCGGAATGACGATGATGCAGTGTTCGAGCGACACGGGTATTTTCCGGCAAAACATACTAAATGACAGTAATGTACCATGAATTCTCACCCGCCACCCCCTTCCCTTCCTCCTTCGTGGAGAGCCAGCCTCATCCATAAGTTCATCAAGTCTGCCCACACCTTTCTACTTCGAGTATATGCTTGCTCTCTTGTATCCAACAACATGCATGTATCCGTCGATGCTCGTTGTGCCAAACCGCCTAAGAACTGTCCTCCTTATCGTACCATTCGGCACACAAGGTTTATTTTGGCGCCTGCGCCCGCTGAGCTCATGTAAGCCGTGTATCGTGTGCGGGATATTGCACAGCGTTTGGTACTGACGGGTGAACAACGGGGACCAGAGCAACTCCTGAAAGTATAGGCTTTTGCCGAGGATGAGGGGAGAATGGCAGAAAAGTCAATCATCAAAATCTCGCGTAGACTGCATAACTTCAAAGCAATACTTGCATGCTACTTCACTTCGTCAGAACCTACCTAACACTCTCAAACATGTTTTCAATACAGTGGGGCCACCCGGATAGGCCATGTGGTATAATATTGCATCGTTACATCTATCCCACTCGGGATCACGTTCAGACAATATGTAAATTGGGTGGAAACCTGGAGCCCACAAATTATGTCCAAAAAATATAAATAGCACAGTCAGGGATAGTGTGCTGTAATGATGCAGAGCTGCGTCCTACCTTGCCGCCTGTGGCTATGAACCCCCTAACCATTTCCATTCGAGTCTTGGAATTGTTATATGCTGACACCCATGTCGGTCGAGGTGGGACTCTAGTGAGGATCTGGTGAGGATCCAGTAAGCCGCAGCATCCACAGAACTGCAGATTTCTTACGCAGCGCAAGAGCATGGGCTCACGTTGTCTTTGTTTTTGATCTCGACCACCTCCTTATCTTGACTGACCTCCTCATTCTTTGGAGCTTGTGAAATCACTTTACACTTCCACGTAGTCGAGTATCCACACAGTCGGAAACCAGGCAGCACCCTGTCAGGCACACCAAGTCAGGTGCAGGTCTCGCCTTGGCAACAGTCGGGTTGCAGAGTATCTACGATGGATGAAATTATGGCAAAGCAAAAAGGTGGGAACGTCATATAGCGGCTACGAATAAGTTGGGCCAAAGCGGCAAGGGAAATCGATACCAAGTCAAGGTTTCTGATTTCGGTGTGAGAATTTAAAGTTCATTAGGCCAAAGATTTGCCCCTCACCAACGAGCCACCGTCTCCTTTTGCGCACTTTCCTCATCGGAGTCATCCACAGGCTCGCAGGCGTTGCCAAGACTTGGGTATCCTGCATAGTATTTGAAATCCACAACAAGCTGCTCGTGTCAGCATACAAAACTTGCATTGAACAGCCTGCATCGCACCCTCACTACGCCCTACAGCCTGCGTCGCAACCTCACTGCGCCCTACAGCCTGCGCCACATCCTCACTGTGCCCCACAGCCTGCGTCGGACCCTCACTGCGCCCTACAGCCTGCGTCGGACCCTCACTGCGCCCTACAGCCTGCGTCGGACCCTCACTGTGGCCCACACCATAACGGCCAAGCTCCATCCAGGCCGAACAGCGCAGCTCGTACCTGCCCCGACGCGAATTATCTCCACTGGGACTTCAAAGGCAAACGCCAAAGTGTGCAGCTCCCAGATGTACTTAAGAGTTGTCAGCAATTCTTGTGATGCCTCGTCGTTGTTGTGGAGGATGCTACATGCTTGCTCATGGGTGATGTCAAAAACCTCACATAAGTTATCAAGTAGGCCGTGATTAACTCTGTGGCAATAAGTATAGAATGCTTTGTCGCTGTGTAAGCAGTCCTCAGAGGTTTGTTTTTGGAGTTCTTCGTATCTCGTCGAGGAATCCTTGCATCTGCCCGATTCCGCAATCAAACACCCCATTGCCTGAAATCTACTCTCCTGGGAAGAACCCACTCAGGCTGCAGAAAACAGCTCCTACAAGAAGCTCTGCCGCATCTTGCTCATCTCCATCATGTTAAACTTATTATTCCAAGATGACCAACGCTTTGAGGCGCAGGTCACCTCCAGCTATCGCGTGATAAGAAAGTAGTGCAGACAGGCACCTGTCCGCGCGCTCCTGCAACCCGCAAGAGGCAGAGGCTTCAAACTTCTCGCACTCGAAGTTCTCAAAAGCGACCCTCGAAACGAGCGCACAGGCCAGCGCCTTTTGCAGCTTTACGTTCGGGGAACCAACCTCAGCATCGTCCTGTCCGCGGTCCAACCCCCTTCTCCCCGATCAGCTTCTGCGCGAGTAGGCAGCTTCTCTGTTCACTTGAATGACACCCAGCGCGGCCATGCTTGCAGGCTAGTTCTTCTCTCTTATGTGACAGCGCAAAGCACTGCAACAGGCTTGAGCCGCAATGTGTCGTCCCGACAGCCAAGGTTGCGAGCGAGCGTAAAAAACCCACGACGGTCACTTCTATTTCGGTTTCCACCGCTTCTCGCTTCTCACGTCTCGCGTCTCGCTCGTGCTGCGGGCGGGCAGACCGGACACTTTCTGTAAGGCATTTTCTGTAAGGCACGGAAGTATCACGAAACGTTCTGCTTCTCCCAGGGAGACTGCCACAGAGTAGCCCACACTAACTGACCTGTGTCGTGAGAAGAGGCGGGTGAGCTGTACTGCTGTTTCACGAAACAACTCTAAAACCTCTACCGAGGTGATTGGCGAGGTTGTTTCGACCTCACGCGCACACAAGACACCGCCGGGTGAGCCTCCGTGGCACTGACCTTCTCTACGAGCTTCCTCAGATTCAAGGCCGCGTCCTTCCCGAGCGACTTCTTGATGCTCTGAAACAATACTTTTCCACTGTACGCTCGCAGTTGGCCGAAGCACTTCACTATGCAGCTGTCCAACTCGACTGGGCTGACAACGGTGTCCACGGAGGTAGCGGAAGCCCCTACCGCGTTCTCCGCCACGAGACGCTCGGACGTTGCAAGGGTCTCCTCGAGCTCCGACGTCTGTTTGTCAAACATATTAGATTGTCCCCGAAAGCACACCTTTAGCGGTACACATCGAGGAACAACCAACGCTTGGCAAGTCTGTTGAAGGTGCCCAGGAAAGAAGTATTCGTACCATTTGCTTTTCAGATTTAAATTCAGCTTGCAAGGTCGTGTAGTCTTTAAGCAGGCCGTCGTAATCTTTAAGCAGGCCATCGTATTTTGCATTCTTTGTTTCTACTATCTTTCCATTTTCCTTTTTAGTCAACGCTAGTTTGTCGTACACCTGAGGGACACGCCATGCAGTGACGCACGAAGAGGGAAAACGAAATCCGGTAAAAAGGTAAGCAGTATAATTGGTGCGTAAGCACCCTTCGTGGCCACTCAAACAGAAAAATCATCACTCTGCGCGCAATGTGGATAATCACCTCTGCATATTGCTGTTTCAAACGGCACAATTTTTCCTCAAGTCGAGCGCGATCTTCGGATGACTGCACGCACAGATTACATCGCCCACTGGCCTCTGGTGGCTGTTCAGCGAGTTGCTGTTGGGCCTGTTGCTGCTCAGGACTCGCAAGATTCTCTTCCGACAAATTCACCAACGAGGGAGTATCTTGATCGAGTTCCCCCGCTGTCTTTCGCACATGCTTGCTCGTTGCCACGTCTTGGGAAGTACGATTTGATAACGACGCGGCGTCTGTCTTTGCCTTGCAGTCGACCGCGCGTTTATCAGAGCAGGGTGCCGTGGCAGGCGATGTAACACACGATATTGTCTCAAGCGAAGAAGGTCCCCGATTCTGCACGAAATATGCAGAGAAACCAACCGGCTCGAGATGTCAAAAGGCTGTATCAAAAAGCAAGTTTTCAGTTACTTTCATTCAGATAGAATCGCGCACCTGGGCGTTTTGCTTGCCAGCAGCCTCCTCTAACGGGTGACTCCCTTGTACACAGCCGGGTTGTCCTTCCTGTGTCTGCTCTTGGAGTGTTTCGCCCGAACTCCGCGCTGAATCAGTACTCAGCTGACTCTGCGAGACCTCACGATTCTGAGGCTGGGACGGTTGTGAGGGACGCAACTTGTTCGGACAATTAATTTTTTTGTGCCCTATTTTACCACAGTTCCAGCATTCGCCTGAGTGGCGTGCCTGTTTGCGCTTGCTTGTGCCCGCCTGCGCACTGCCTCCAGAGAACTGATCAAACGTCCTTTTGACAGCGTTCACGGCATAACATGCCAGGCTTTGTGGCTTCTGCATTGTCATAAAATGAGCAACAGCGAAAGTAAATCAGTTAATGAGTGCTGATCGGCGTGGGCGTGTTTAAATTGTATACAAGTATCATTTCTTGTGTCTTCGCTCTACAGAAGGAACTAAAAAGCTGAAGAAAGATTGAAGTGCTTCACCGAGCTCTGCATCACCTACTCCTGTCAGTCTCAGGCTGATTCTATGGTTTGGTGTCAGGTTACCCGACTGTAGTCGGCGTCGGCAGTTTTTTGATCACAGCAAGCTGATTGGCTGCGGCGACGGAAGTCGACGTCTGCCGACGGGCATGTCAGGCAATGTCACGCTCCAACATTTCCGAGTTTTTGGAGTCGACGGAATAGTTTGGCCGTGACATCTCGTGACATGAAGCATCTTTCGTCGACTTTCGGTCAGACCTTGCTCTGTGCATCCTTCGATCTAATGGAGGCCTGATTTTTTTGACGGCTTTCGAGAGAGACGACTCTCTGCCGACTAAATCTACGTGCCACGTCGGAGAAACTACTCTCGCCTTTTCTGTTTTTCAGCCTGATGTTGCGTCCCAGGCACCGCTTTCAAAGAAATAACTTGATATTTCTGCTACGGTGAGCCTATGATTATGATATTATTCCGAAGTTATAAGACCTATAACTTCGTAATGATACTTTTCATTGTGTTTTCCGTAGTGAACTTTTTTATTGGACATGATGAGCGCGTGCGTAAAGATCCCCGCACGTTTTCATCATTGTACCGCTATAAACGGGACAATTGGAACAAACGTTTTGCAGTCTCAAACGTATGAGTGTTCGAACAGCGTGCAACTCTCTCCAACACTTTATAAGTATGTAATGAAGTTAGTTTCAGTCGCTGTCTTGAGCATCCGCAGAAACGCGGATGCCCAAAACGCGTTTGAAGTCCGCAATGCGAACCCCCTTCGCGGCTTGCTCACATCCGCGAATACGGATGGAATAACGCCAAACGCGCTATCACGCAACGTTAACTTAAGTTAACTTTGCGTGAAAACTTGGCGGAGACTCATCTCTGTACATCTCGCTACGCAATCGTTTAGTACCGCAAGGGTACTCACTCCCGGCGAGCATCCTAAAACGCGAAGTACGGCTTCTTTCGCTACGTTTCGAGTGTCAAACGACGCACATATATCACAGTGAATACATGTTTAAAATGTTGTGATACATGTTGCGAAATTTGCAAAGTAATTGCCAAAATTCATGTGCGGACAGCAGCCCGACGCATGTTTCAAAGGGTCCTTCCGGGTCAACGCTCAACGGTGGGATCGTAGTAGGCTTACCACACCGGTCAGATGAAAAATCGCACGGTCTTTCCGATTTCTGATGTGGAGGAATATTTCCTACGATTGGGAATCTACGTCATGTCGGGGAGGGCTTAATGGAAAAAGTTCATTCTATAAACTGGTGACACGGTCGTCGACGGCCGACGCACCGTGACGTGACGTGACACCAATCCATAGAATCGGACTCAGTCGAGTGAGACTGCCAGTCACACCAACTCAGTCCACCAAATGGCATAAAATACTGGTAAAAGGGAGAAATTTTCGGGGGGGAGAAGGGGAGAAGGGGAGAAAAAGGGGAGAAAAAGGGGAGAAAAAGGGGAGAAAAAGGGGGGAAAGGGGGAGAAAAAAGGGGAGAAAAAAAGGGAGAAAAAAGGGGAGAAAAAGGGGAGAAAAAGGGGGAGGAAAAAGGGGGAAGAAAAGGGGGAAAGAAGGGGAGAAAAAAAGGGGGGAAGTGAGAAAAAAAGGGGAGAAAAGGGGGGAGAAAAAGGGGAGAAAAAGGAGAAAAAAGGAGAAGGGGAGAAGGGGAGAAAAATCGAAGGAGGAAGGGGGGAGGGGAGAAAGGGGGGAGAAAAGGGGGAGAAGGGGAGAAGGGGAGAATAAAAGGGGAGAAAGGGGGCGAGGGGGGGCAAAGGGGAGGGGGAGAAAGGGGGGAGAAAAGGGGAGATGGGGGTTGGGGGTGGGGGGAGAAAATGGGGAGAAAAGGGGGAAGAAAAGGGGAGAAAAACGAAAGGGGAGAAAACAAGGGAGAAAAAAAGGGAGAAGGGGAGAAAAACGGGAGGAAAAAGGGGAGGAAAGGGGGCGAAAGGGGAGAGAAAGAGGGGATAAGGGGGGTGGGGGGTGGGGGGTGGGACGTCAATCCGTCATCCAGTATTTTCGCATCGCAATTACATATGTTGTAGGTTTGCATCGACTTGACATCACAGGCGCTGTGCCATCAGAACAGCTGTGCCATCAGAATTACCGGGAAAGTGGTGACGCGCATAACCTGCGAGAACAGGTGTTCCGCTCGGTGAAAACGAACTGGCTAAGCTCCCATAAACAGTCCGGCCGAGTGCTTTTATCATGCATCTCGGAAACCCGGATAATACGAAATAATGACTGACAGTACAGTACTACTGTACTGTCATCCTAGCTACTAGCGGAGTCACGGTTCCGATCAGAGACAGGTCAGGCTAGGGGCTATCAGAGCCCATAATAATAACCCTGAACCTAAAGTCCAGCAAAAAATAGCTAGATGGCGTCATATACTAAACAACATTATTACCTGCGATGCCGTCGGCATGTGCTCTGTGTTGTCGACGATTCGTGATGCAACGGTCGAAGGATGTCAGATATATAGTCGGGTGTATATATCGGATAACGGAGAATAAACCCCGAGTTAAGGGTTTCGATATCAGAACGGTAAAAGTCTCAGATTAATAAAAGAGGTACACATACATACTAACGGGTGTTTCCCGTCTACTGGTGACGGTCACCCAGCCTACTATAGGAAGTGACAAGTGACATATTTTGACTGTCGGTGTGTCACATCCAGCACACCACCTAGGGTGGTGACCGGAGCTAGTAGTGAACGAAGCAAACAAACTCCCTATTTAACTTCAGGAGGAAACTGTAGCACAACTGGGGGCCTGTACTCTTGGTCAGGGCGGTCCCAGGTCACAGCAAGATTGTCAGATACTGCTGTTACTTTGCTAAAACCCTAAACACAGCTCAAATGTAGAGAGCCCTTCTGCACATCTAGGAGGCTATATACAGCTAACTCCCAGGCAGGCACGGCGTGAATAATTCTAGCCACTAGTGGTCTTCGGAGCTGTCTGCCCGGCTCGGAGCAGCGTGACTGTGAAGCAGTTGCCGGCCCCCGGGGCCGGTGATGAATCATTCGTAGAAGAAATTGACGAGTTCTCGATCACGGGAGGCTGCACCGCACCGGGATGCTGCCAAGTGCCGCCCGACGGTGGAGCCTCGTCATCTGAAGACGAAGCCGGCGACAGCGGAGGGCCGTCCACAAACAACTCGGCAGGCGGTGGTGGCCCGGGATGCCACGGCATCGGAGCCATGTAGAGGCCCTGCCGTCTCTGCTCCCGCCGTTGGCGACGAGGTGGGATAGCACACGGCACGCCATGAACCATGTCAGTCGGCGAAGCCTCCGTAGCCGGGATCGCCGAGGTAGTCCACGTAGCACCACCGACCGGTGGAGCCGTGCATGTGTGCGCATCGGCACCACCGACACCGGCAACGGCGTGCGGTGCGGCGGCGGCACAGATTACAAAGAGTGCGCACACCAAGGAGGAAGTGAGGAGAGATCTCGCGAACCTCGGAATGCCGTTCCCGCAGCCGTAGCGTGGCCGCGGCGGTGTCACCGAGGCATCTCCGTCGTCATCGTCGCTCGTAGCGCAAGACGCGGGCTTGTAGTCGATCACGCGTTCCGTCTCCCCAACCGCGGAGAGCAAATTCATGCTCGGGGCCGGTTCGTCGGGCACCAATGCAATCCCCGTGCCCTCAATGAAGTCGGCAAACGTGCGGGTGACGGGAGGGCAGAAGGGGTTTGGCGGACCGGTCCAATCCCCCTCGGACTCAACCGACGCAGGCGGGGAGTGTGCGGACGGCTCCGACACCACCGGCACGTCGGCAGTGAAGGTGTTGATGTTGAACGTGGAAGCTCCAGCCGCGTGCGCCATCGCAGAGAACTCGGCGACGGCGGACACGAGGACCTCACCGTCCTCCTCGCAGAACGAGCACGCGGAGAGATCGGTGAAGACCTCCGGCTTCCCGCCCGCAAGCATGCAGAGGGCGTCGAATTCCACGGGGTCGCCGTTGTCGATGGCGTGTTGGAACCTCGCGGCCAACACGGAGTTCTCGGCCTCCTCGGCGAAGGCGAAGGCCGAGAGTCCGGTCCTGCCCCCGTTTGGGCAGTCCCTGTGCCAATGCCTCGCCTTCCCCTTAGCACACACCTGATTTTGGCAGTACGGGATCGCCGCACCGCTGTCGCGGTGGAAGGCCACCTTCCGTGAGACGGACTGAGACCAATTCCCCCCTTTGGGGAGGGGCGAGGCTGCGAAACGGGTCTTGACCCGGCGGTCCGGTTTGTCCGCGCGAGGGGTAAACCCCCGCGGAGACGATTCGGATTCGGCGGTGACGAGGAAGGTGGCCAACTGCCTCTTCAAGTCGAGCACCATGGTCCGCAAGTCCGCGATCTCACTCGCCGCACCCGACTCATCGACGCCCTTCTCCATGAAGTGCGTGCCGTGGGAGTACCGGTGTGCGGATGCGGTGGCGGTGCCCGCCCGCACGTGCTCGCCGTAGCACTCCCGCACCCACTGCTGAATGGTGAGTAGGTCGTGGGCGGCTCGTTGGTCGTGAAGGAGCAAACGGGACACCACCGGTGGTAGAAGGTGGCGTCGAGGGCTTTGATGAAAAGGGACTTCACGTCCTCGTCCTGGAGCGTCGACCTGGTCCTAGCAGCTTTGAGCGCGGCGTTGAAGTCCTCAATGGGTCCATGAGGGTCCACGCCCGCAACGATGCGGACGGCAAACATGTCCGCTTGCCCCTGGAAGGGGTCCCCGACCGGGATCATCCGACGGGCGAACTCGAGTAGGACACGCTTACCGTCTGCTGGGAAGCTGGCGCTGGACGAGTCCAACCAGTCCGCTGCGGGCGACGAGGGGTCGATCAGCAGCTCGATCGTGGAGAACAATAAATTGTTGGCCTCCACGCGGACGGCCAAAGTAGCGTCGTCCAGCGTGAAGAGTGGGAGGAAACCGGTGTCCTCAGTGACGAATGCTGCCTGCAGGGCAGAGACCATCCTCGTGAAGATGGCCGCCGCGTGGGGCTCCGCACCGGAAAATCTCCCCTCTTTGCCGTCGAACAACTTGCGCTGGACGTGCTTCGCCACCTTCATGTCGAAGTGCTCCCGCTGTAAGGTGCGCACCGATGCCAGAAATGTAGCACCCGCCGAATTAGCGGCCGGCTGTGCCGCTGTCGGGGTCGCGGGCGTGTTGGCATGCCTGGCAGCAACGGAGTCAAAGATCGTACTTAATGTGCGGCGGCGATGCGCCATGCTAGCCGTTGATCTAGTAGAAGCAACCATGATGAAGAAGACTACAGGGGTGGAGTGAGGCAAGAAGACGTGGGAAAAAAAATGCGGTAGTCTTGGGCGGCCAAGAAATGTGGTGGGTCGTCGATACGGCTGCCGTGAGAGAGCAGAAATCTCGAGAAGTCGTGTGGTAGATGGCGGCCGATACGAAACGGTGTGGTGACCAACCAGGATGCGTAAACCAATCCAACGTTAAATCCCGTAGAAAAAATGTCCTCAAAGGCCTTCAGCTAGCCGTAAATCAACCCACAAAACTTAGGCCATACCCGCGACTGCCGGCACTCCCACGCGCGGAGCGCCTCACTCCATCCCAAGCGTCCGGCTTTAGCCAATCATCCTCGCGGTGTCGCAGTGGCTAAATAAAACGTAAGTGGGGCCAAACCTGTCAGATATATAGTCGGGTGTATATATCGGATAACGGAGAATAAACCCCGAGTTAAGGGTTTCGATATCAGAACGGTAAAAGTCTCAGATTAATAAAAGAGGTACACATACATACTAACGGGTGTTTCCCGTCTACTGGTGACGGTCACCCAGCCTACTATAGGAAGTGACAAGTGACATATTTTGACTGTCGGTGTGTCACATCCAGCAAAGGATGACCGAATAACCAGTCTGCCCCTTCGTCATCATCCTCTTCATTTTCGGCATCGTGCTGTGCTGTGCTGGAGGCCGGGTATGCCGGCGTGTGCTGTGCTCGCGGCTGGGTGAGCCGGTGTGTGTTGTGCTTAGGGCCGGCGCGTGTGAGGTGCTGGAGGCTGGGTGCGCCGAAGCGTGATGTGATGGAGGCTGGGTATGCCAGCGTGTGGTGTGCTCGCGGCTGGGCGAGCCGGAGCGTACTGTGCTGCAGGCTGGGTGTGTTGTGATCGAGGCAGGGTGTGCCGGAGCGTGTTGTGCTAGAGGCTGAGTGTGCCGAACCCTGCGGTGCTCAAGGCTGGGTATGCCGGCGTGTGCTGTGCTCGTGGTTGGGCGAGCCGGCGTGTGCTGTGCTCAGGGCCGGCGTGTGCTGTGTTGGAGTCTGAGTGTGCAGGAGCGTGTTGTGCGGGAGGCTGGCGGTGTGGTGGGGTGTTTTATGCTCAGGGCTAGGTGTGCCGGAGCGTGCTGTGCTGGAGGCTGGGTGTGGGCGCGTGTTGTTCTGGAGGCTGGGAATGCCGGAGCGGGGCTGAGTTTGCTATGCTGCACCATGCTCTGCTATACCCTGCTACGCCCTTCTATGCAATGCCATGTTGTGATATGCTCTGCTATGCCTGTGCTATGGTATGCTGTACTATGGTATGCTGTGCTATGGTACGGTATGTTGTGCTATGTTGCGCCATGCTATGCGTGTGGATGCGATGCTATGCTATGCCATGGTATGGTATGCTCTGCTATGCCAGTGCTATGCCGTGCCATGCTTTCCGAATGCTGTGCTGTGCTATGCTGTGCTGGTTTCCGATTGCTGTGCGGTGCCATGCACTGACATATTGTCATGCTATTTATTCAGCAATGCTGCCGAGTCTCGGGCGCACACCTCCGCTGGGCAGTGCCCAGACAGAGATGTGCGCCCGAGACGGGGTTGTCAGGAGTTGAACCTGAACTCAGAGGACTTGTCCCACTGAGGCTGCAACCCCTCATCCGCTTGGCCGCTGCGCAGTGTAGTGCGGTGCAGTAGTGCTATGCAGCGTAGTATGCTGCTCACGAAAAAACCGCGCCGGCTATTATTATGGTAACGCTGTTGTATGCTGTGCTATTAGTGCTATTGTATGCTGTGCACTAGAGGGTCTGGTATGGTCGATGGCTGCGGAGAACGTAACTTAACAAAATCCAACTGAAAAACCGCAGCCCGCAAAGAATGCCCTGCGCCACAGACGCCCCGTTAGTCAGACCGTTGGGTTTGATCCCAAGCCGAGAACTCAGTTCCACGGACTGCGGCCTCTTTAAGCATAGTGCAGGTGGGATAACAACACTGTTCTGCAATACAAAATTGCAAACTACGATACTGTCAAGATAATATTTTCCAGCAATAATCGCAGTTGACCAGACCGTTGGGTGTGATCCCAAGCCGAGAACGAAGATTCGTGGACCACAGCCTTGTATGACGCTGGCCAAGAAACATTGCAAAGTCGCGATAACGTATCGCAAGTATTCCTTCGTGCGCCATCAATCTGCTGAGCCGCGAAGGATCTGCAGGCGCACAGCCGCAACGGTGAGCGTGGCAGCGCGTACGGTGAATCAGATGTCCGACAGCGCCGGAACCATACCTGATCCTTTCGCGGGAGCAAAAGTTTATCGCGAGAGAGCATATTGCGCAAATACTTTTGCTGCAGCGAAGCCCTGCAGTAGCGTACAGGGTATCAACATGCGAACTTTATTTTTGAAATCTCTTGTGCAAAAGTCAAGCTGCGCTTATTTTATTGCATCTCGACGAGGCAAGACCACGAAAATTTCAGAGCAAGTTACAGAAGATTCCCTCTTGCTTTCACCGTTTTGCGTTTACGTTAAAAAAATTCGGGTTTCAGAGGAAATCCAGCATTGGGGAAAAATATGAGCGTCCAGATCTGTCATATCCCCGCTTATGCCACCATCTTATGCCATGTCATCGCTTATGCCATCTTATGCCACCATCTTATGCCATTTATACCCGATTTATACCAGGAATGGCATAAAAGTTGTATTTACCATCAACCACCAACTTCTCCCTCTACATCTACATCGGTCGTGTCACAGCGCTTCATTTTCCGAAATTCAGGTTTTATTTTCTCCTGGCTGAGACCAGAGCTTTATACGAGCTGACGGGCCGCTGCGCGGCCGATCGCGACTTCGATACCCCTACTGTATGAGGTGTCACAGTTGACAGTAGAGATGTGATAGAGGCTGCCCACGCTTTCATAGACTCACTGATATCAAAGCAGGCTGAAATATACAGGATAACATATAATATCGATATCTGAATATGATAAGTCTGCCGGAGAGTCTCTGTGAACGTATATGTGTGAAGCTCGAATCTCTAGGGTGAACATATGATGCTGTAAATACTGTAGGTCCCTGGGTCCATGACTATAGACTGTAGGTCCTTGGGTCCATGACTATCGACTGTAGGTCTCTGGGTCCATGACTATCGACTGTAGGTCCATGGGTCCATGAGCGCAAGCTAACGATGTGTCATATGTCGAGTGTTTTATCAGAAGGACTGAGAGTGAGGCTGTGACTACTGTATGAGTACTAGTACTATGCATATAGGTAATAGCTACTGTCTAATATCAGGTCCTGTATGACACCACCACATCACGTGGACATGTGGTGTGAGCTAATGCTGGAGTGATGCAGTAAGTAACTGCAATATCAAGGTAATGAGAAGTAATCATGAAGAAGTAACAGTGAATGAATAAAGTGATCATTGGTGAAAGCCAGTCATAGAATATCCAGCCATAAGTGTAGGAGGCTACCACTCCAGTTTCTTCTCTTCTTTACACTTTCGGGCTTATACTATTCTACACTTATTAAACGACCGCACGAGGTATGCTTACGTATGGTCAACTATCGGACTTCGGTTTCGTAAATCCTTCAAGTTATTACTACAAGACTTCGGTTTCGTAAATCTTTATAGCTATGCTTTTTACAGCAGTTACGGCTTACAATTCTCAGTTCAGTTCTCATCTCCGAAACTGGTTACACTTAGAGTTCTTATGCATTCAGGAACTCTCTCCATAACTCAACTGTACTGAGTACTCCGTACAACAGGCTAGGCACCTCACATCAACATCATTCTGATCGGTCCTACTGTACTCCGTACTGAGTACTCTTGCGTTTTGTACTTAGCCGTTTTTCTTGCTCTTGTGCTTGCCTCCTAGCACAACTCCCCCCCCCTTAGGGAAGGTCACGTCCACGCTGACCACGTCGGACCAGTAAAGTTTTTATACAGATCTTCTACTGTTGCTCAGGATGATTATACAGGTCTCAGCCGCCTGTTGTCTGGGATGACATTACACTTCCCAAGACACACCGCAATAAGGAGATCAACCTCTTAAGCACAAGGGTCGGCCTCTCACCGGTCTGCCATCTGCACTACCAGGCTCCCCCAAGGCTCGAGATCTCACATCCATTACCACGCTCAAGGTTTCAAACCTTCCAACACGGTACACTTACAGGTGATGACAATAGGTTTGCCAATTACCTGACAGTTCTCGGGATGCCGGCCCGGAGGAAAGGTTTTAAACCCCTACCGCCTCTTCGGATGCGCAGAGCTTTTATCCAGATCTCCAACTGCCGCCTGGCTATGCCGAGGCTAGAGCCACCGCTCTGTTGGATGGATTATCCAGGTTCTCACCTGTCGCCTGGCTATGCCGAGGCTAGAGCCACTGCTCTGGTGGATGGATTATACAGGTTCTCACCTGTCGCCTGGCTATACCGAGGCTAGAGCCACTGCTCTGGTGGATGGATTATACAGGTTCTCACCTGTCGCCTGGCAATGCCGAGGCTAGAGCCACTGCTCTGGTGGATGGATTATACAGGTTCTCACCTGTCGCCTGGCTATGCCGAGGCTAGAGCCACTGCTCGGGTGGATGGATTATACAGGTTCTCACCTGTTGCCTGGCTATGCCGAGGCTAGAGCCACTGCTCTGGTGGATGGATTATACAGGTTCTCACCTGTCGCCTGGCGCGCTCGCGGTGGCTGCCATCTGCCACTCGCGGCGCGCTCTCTCCCCCCCCAAAAGAAAAGCGGTCCGCTCCCGGACGCTACTCTCTCAGTGGCCCTAAGAGGAGGGCGCGGGTGAGCACCTCGGTGTGCTCACCTCGTGGCGACACGCATGCAAGGGTGGGCCTCCTTGCGGGCGCGTGGCGATGCGTCCCGTCGGGCCGGGTGCACTCGCCCGGAGCTTGGGGCTCGCCGGCCTCATCAGCACCCCGAGTGTGGGTGCCGCGCTCCGCGCTCGGCGGCGGGGCATGCGTGCGCGGTGTGCTGCTCCCAGGCACGCGCATCAACCTCTGCAAGGAGGCCCGATGCGCCTGGACGCGGTGCACACGCTGCGCGCTACCCCCAGGCACCATGCGTCGGGTGTGCCTGGCGGGGCAGCGGCGCGTCACGCGGCCCG
>LGRX02020100.1:0-19573 GCA_001247695.2 Cymbomonas tetramitiformis
GCATGGCTGAGGTCCGCGCCGGCATCCTGCAGCACCCTCAGCACCTCCACGTATCCCCCACCCGCAGCGGAGTGCGCAGGCGTGCTGCCGTCATTGTCGGCATGGCTAAGGTCCGCGCCGGCATCCTGCAGCACCCTCAGCGCCTCCACGTGTCCCCCACGCGCAGCCAAGTGCGCAGGTGTGCGGCCGTCATTGGCAGCATGGCTGAGGCATCTGCGCAGCCGCTTCATTGGCAGCATGGCTGAGGTCTGCGCCCGCTTCCTTCAATACTCGCAGCGCCTCTGTAAACCCCCCTTTGGCAGCCAAGTGTGCGGGCGTTCTTCCCTCGACGGCAACGTGGTTGAAGTCGGCGCCAAAAGTCTCGGAGGACATGCTGGTGGATGAAACGCCCCTCAAGCTCACAGGTATTTCCCATAGAACACTCAGCACCTCCGCGTGACCCCGGTCAGCCGCATGCCAAACCGCATTGAGACCGTCCCCATCTATGGCGCGAATGCAGGCAACACGGTCGCCACTCACCTCGAGCACCCGGCGCGCCAGCTCCGCGTCCCCCCACCAAGCCGCCCAGTGCAGCAGCGTGCGCTGATGTCGGCGGCCCACGTCCTCCACAGCCACACTGTCCAGCAACAACGAGCACACCTCCATATGCCCTTCGCTTGCGGCCTCCATCACGGGCGTGTTCCCAGAGCCCGCCTCACAAATGGGCCGGAAACGATCCCCTCCCGGGGTAGGCACCTCGCATCGCCACGGGCGCTCTCCAAAGTTGAAGGACACCTCGCCGTGGCAACCCATCCAGCTGACCGCCGGGAACATGCGCCCACCCAGATCGCCCACATCGTGCTCCACCCACTTGGCGCCCGTTGACACATGCAACTTCCGTGCGTCGCAGTCAAGCAGCATTGCAACCGTACATTTCATATCGATGGGAGCACGGGCTGCTGCACTGGGTATGGAACTGTTGCACTCCGCGTGCGACACTGCACCCGAAGGGCTGTTCCATTCGCCGGAATCGCGCAGCCCGCACGACCAATGATTCGTCCCAAGCTGAAATCCAAGTCCTTGAAACCAGGATTGGAGGGGGGGCGAATCGTCTTCATCCAGACACTTAGTCACTTCATCCAGACCATTAGTCACGTGGTTCCAGCTAATGTGTCTAGCATCTTGCGAGCTCCAGCCCACGCAGAAACCAAGGCAGAGAGTGTCTTTCACATCCTCATCGGCAACACTTCCCTGAAAAAAATTCCACTTGAGATCCAGGTCCACCTCAAACCGCCAGGACCCTTCAAAAGGTGCGGCCGCAGGGGCGCCGACAATGCCATGCTCGAGAATGAACTCCTTGCCGCCAATTAAGACCAGGCCTCTCTCGACGTGGACTGCAGGTTGAGCCGCCCTGACGGCCTGGCCAAATTCTGTCTGAGGTATCTTAGTGAAGGGCACAACAGCAACGAGGCGGACGCTGGGCTGCAGCTTGGAGCGCGCGTCATGCTTTGCGCCTGCCGCACGCAGCGCTGCCACCACCTGCGCGTGCCCTCGCTGCGCCGCGCAGAACAGCGGCGTGCGGCCCTCGTCGTCCACAGCCTCCAGCAGCCTGGCGTCGATCATCTCCAGCGCCATGGTGACCGCGAAGTAGGAGCCCTCCGAAGCCGCCGCGTGCAGGAGCGTGCCCCCGTCGCGCTTGGGCAGAGCGCCGCCCAGCACCGCGCGCACGTTCTCCGGCAGCATGCCCCCCTCGCACGCCTCCCCTCGCTGCAGCCGCCCGCCTTTGCAGCGGCGCTCCACCCACGTCACCAGGAGGCGCACCTCCGCCACCAGCTCCGGCTCGTCCAGGAACATATCCACCAGAAAGTCCCGCACCACATCCTCCCGCCGCAAATCCACCCTTGCCCACACCGACTTGAGCAGCCGCTGCTCCACCCTCAGGAGCGCCTTCTCCGTCATCGCCGCATCTTCTTGCGTGCTCCCTTCCGGGCCCACGCGCACGCCTGCGGATACACCCTGAGCGGAGCGCGGCCCACCGGCGCCGCGCCCCTTCTGCTCCCTCTCGCTAGCATGCCCCTGCTCCAACGTCATGCTCTCAGCCGTGGACTGTATCAGGTCATCCTGCAGCCGCTTCAGAGGCACCGCCAGATCGTGGAAGACCCGATGGAGAATATCGCGCAAGGCGGCCGCGCACAGGTACTCCTGCACCGTCTTGTGGATGAAGGTGAGCACCGTGCCGTCGTTCAGCACCGGCGCCGCCTTCTGCGCCGCCTGCAGCAACTCCTCGCCCCGCAGGAAGGGGTCCCAGATGCTCTTCTTGTGAAACAGCTCGCTGTCGATCGCGATGGGCACCTTGGAAACACTCTCTGACACCATCTCCAGCGCCAGGCGCTGCGCGTACTGCCTTCCCTCGCGCCTCACGCTGTCCGCTGTGTGCGCTCCGCCGGTGGCCGCCTTTCGCGCTTCCCGCTCCACGTACCTCTCCACGAACATGCGGTAGATGTGACTGCCGCGCACCTTCGTGCGGCGCAGTGCAGTGCGCAGCACATACCTCATCACCTTGCCGCAGATCTCTTCCTCCGTCGCCGCGTCAATCATTGGATCCTCCAGCACATCTTCCACAGCGTCATCGACTGCTTCATCCGTCCAATCACCCACAACGCTTCGCCTGGCCCGCCCGTCGGGCACCGCCCCACTCCAGTGCTTCGTTTGCGCCCGTGCGATTGCCACGAGCTTGGGCTGCTCCAAGACCAGCTTCTTCTCCTTCAGCACATCCCCGACCTGATCGGACAGCTCCTCCAGTGCCTTGAGCCCCGCCTCTCTGCGATGCCCTTTAGCAGTGCCATCCAGTGCCTCTTGCATCCGCTGCAGGATCGGAGTGCGCAGTGCAGCCGGCTGCCCGGCGGGGTTGGCGTCGTGCTCACTCCGCCAAGTGCAGATCTGCCGCCACGTCAGCTGGGTGGCACGCTCGTCCAGGAGAAGTAGGAGCTTCGCCTTGATGGAGGCGTCCGTGCTTTGCATTGCGTCCAGCTGCGGCAGGATCTCCGTCACGATCTCCACCATGAAGGGCGTCGTCGTCAGCTCCCGAAGCTCCGGGATAACGTCGAATGTCATTCGGTAATCCGCGTGCTGCCAGATCCGCTCCTCCTGTCCCAACCGCGCCTGCTCGCCGGCGAACACTCGCAGGCACTTGTCGAGATCCGCGGGCGACTCCTTGAGCGCGGTCGCCAGCACCAGCGCCATTTGGTAAAACGGCAGCGCCCCGTCTGTAGGCAACTTCTTGGAACCGTTGTTGAACTGTGTCAGCCGCTCCAACGGCACCTCGCCGCCACCGGTCACTGCGACTGCCAGGCACGTCGCCTTGACACACTCGCACTCGGCGCTGTCGCCACTCACCCCGAACGCTCTTCGGGCCGCCTCAAAGAGCCCTCGGGCCGCCTCCTCCGAAACGGGGGCCAGCGCCCCAACACGGAGTTGGAAGGCCCGCCGAACCTCCAGCGCCACCTTGGCGTGCATGTAGGCGTCCAGCTTGTTCTCGAAGGACACGATGCGCAGCTCCAGGAAGAACCCCATCGCCTTGCTCTCGTCACACTTGTCATTATTGTCCATCTCAAGGGGCACGAAGGAGCTAGCGTACTGCACTGTGCGCATCAGCAGCTCGGTGCGGGAGGTGATGATCATTTTGGGATATGCAGAAGCTGCCAGGGCGTCACTGGTTATTTGCTGCGGGGCGCGGTACTGCTCAAGGCTGTTAGTCATCCAGAGATTCTTAAATTCGAACTCTTGGGGCATCTTATCATAATCTTCCAGCAGGAAAATCAGTCCCACTTTGCCCGCATGCGTGAGGTTGCGCAGCTCGTCAATCTCCGCATCCCGCAGTCCCTTTTGGGCCAGCGCCTCGTGAAACAAGCTGGTTAGCGGGTTTTGCAGAGTACCCAAACTCACAGATAACACCAATATTTCCATGCCGCCTGCACTCTCATTCAGCTGTTCGTGCTCTACGTTTAGGTGCACCAACAGCTCGCGCATAAACTTGGACTTGCCGCAACCAGCGGCACCTGAGAGCAGCAGTACTTGGACGTGAGAGCTGCCCAAGAGAGATTCCTTAACTGCCTGCAGAAGATCCAACGGTGGGTTGGCCTCGTGCATCTCAAACAGGCCGTCTTCGCCAGCGCGCACCCCCTCTGCAGGGACGTACACATCTTCCCGGAGATTCTCAGAGATCATACGCAACCGTCTCCTCTGCGCTTGCAGCTGTTGTAGCCCCGTAACCGAGTCTTTCATCAGTTGGACCAGCTCCGGCCCATCCAGCTTCCAGCCAGCTTGTTCTTGCAGCCCGTCAAGGGAGGCGCTCACACCGTCCAGCCCATCATCCACGCTGACAAGGAAAGCCGTCGGCATGTCGAGCGCTGCGCCCAGATCCTTAATGTTGCGCGACATCTGCCTCAGCTCCGCATGCTTCTGACGACACTCGTTGTAACGCTCTGCCTTGTGGACCATGTCCGCCTGCTCCATCTCAACCTCTTGCAGCATCTCCGCCAAAACCAACAACCTGTTCTGCATCGCCTGCTCCATCGCCGGGGTGTTAGCCTTCCATACCTCGGAACGGCCCTCTTGCGACACTTCAGCCTTGCTCACTAGCACCCTCACCATCTCCACCAAGCCCTTCTCCACAGCCACAGGCAGCGGGCGCTGCCATGCGCCCGCACTAGTGCCAGCCCCTGCCGTCAGCAATGCAGCAACTACATTCTTGTAACCAGCTGACATCGCCAATGTCAGCGCAGTGTGGCCCTCACTGTCTTTTGAGTCCACGTCCAAGCCCAGGCTTATCAGTTTGTTCACAGTCTCTGGCATGCCCTTCTCCGCTGCAACATGGAGGAGTTGTCGCTGCCCTTCGCCTACCGTCATGCCAGCGCCTGCCTCCAGCAGCGCAACCGCAGTGGCATCATGTCCACCTGTCAGCGCCAACGTCAGCAGCTGGCTGGTCTTCGCATCCATCTCCGCGCCCTCCCTCACCAGCATTTTAGTCATTTCCACCAAGCCCTTCTCTGCAGCTGCATAGAGTGGCCTCTGCCCTGAGCCTGCATTGACGTCGGCCCCTGCCTCCAGCAACACAGAAGCTGCAGCCTCGTCACCTATTGCCAATGCCAAGGTCAGTGCAGTGCGGCCCTGGCGGTCCTCCGTGTCCACATTCAGCGCTTGCAGTGCATGCATATGCTGTTGCCGCGCAGCCCGGTTTGCGGGGAGCATGCCATCCTTGGCAGCAAGGCTAAAGTCCGCACCCAGGTCCTTCAATATTAGCAGCACCTCAGCATGTCCCATCGCAGCCGCCTTGTGTGCAGCCGTCCAGCCCTCATTGTCGGCGCAGTTGAGGTTCACCCCGAGATCCTTCATTTCCGGCAACATCTCCACATGGCCCCCCTCAGCGGCGAAGTGCACAGGTGATGCGCCGCTGTTATCCTTACGGTCCCCTGGGATAGACATCTCTAGCTTGACCGAGTTGTCTTCCTTCTCTTCCAACAGGACCAAGACAGGTAGTTCCCATTGTAATAGCATCCGTAGCACCTCAACATGCCCCCCGGCAGCAGCCCTGTGTGCGGGATTCCTGCCGTCATTGGCAGCATGCTGGAAATTAGCGCCCAGCTCCTTCAAAACTTGCACCATTTTCACATCCCCCATCTCTGCAGCCGCATGTACAGGCGTTCTTCCCTCAGTAGCAACATGCTCGACGTTGATGGCTACTGTGTTCACGTCCGTGTCTGTGAATGAAGCAGCCTTCAATCTCGTAGATGATTGGCACAGCGCCCTGAGCACTTCAGCGTGACCTCTTTTAACTGCATGCCACGCCGCATTAAGACCATCCGCGTCCGTAGCACGCATGCTGGCGATGGGATCGACGCATTCCCTAAGCACTTGCTCCACAAGCTGCACACTACCCCACCAAGCCGCCCAATGCAGCAGGGTACGATGATGCCGGCGGCCAGTATCCTCCACAGCACTACTGTCCAATAGCAGCGCGCACACATCCATGTGTCCTTCGCTTGCGGCCTCCATCACGGGGATGTTGCCAGAGCTCGCATCGCGAATGGGGTGGAATTCACGCCCACCCGGGGTGGGCAAAAAGCATTGCCATGGGGATTCTCCGAAATTGAAGGCGAGTGTGCCATGGCACCCTGACCAGCTGGCTGCGGGGAACATATGCAGTCCGGCCAAATCCTCACCCATACGATGCTCCATCCAGCCCTGGGAGCTCCTCGATACGTACATGGTGCGCGTGTCACAATCGAGCAGCATCCCGATGGTGAACTTTAGCGGCAAACAAGGCCAGGCTGCTTCAGAATGGTTTTTTAGGGGCGGTGCAGCCGAAGGGCCTTGCCACTCGCCAGTGTCACGCAGCCCGCAGGACCACTTGTTCATCCCGAGATGAAGTCCAAGGTTTTGATACCAGGGTTGTACATTGTTGTCACCGCCTTCCCCAATTGCTGCTTCCAGGCTCTTATTCACGTGGCTCCAGCTTGTTTGCTGCCCATTACGTGAATTCCAACCAATACAAAAACTCATCCCAAGCGTCTTTCTGAACTTCTCCTCATCCAATGGTCGACCATCAAACATGTTCCAGTCAAGATTCACCTCCACCTCGTACCGCCAACGCCCTTCAGACGGCGCGGCTGCGGGAGCACCGATGATGCCGTGCTCGAGGGGGAAATCCTCACCACCGATTGTGACCAGATTGGAACGGTCGATGCGAACTGCAGGCTGAGCACCCCTGACCTGAATTCCAGCTATTCTCTGGGGAATCAGGGAGAAAGGGACGGTGGCGATGAGCTGGATGCGAGGTTGTAGCTTGCTGCGCACATCGACCTCAGCGCCCGCCGCACGCAACGCGGCTACCAGCTGCGCGTGCCCGTGCTGCGCAGCGCAGAACAGCGGTGTGCGCTCCTCGTCATCGCGCCTTTCTAGCAGACCCTCGAACGACTTTGTTCCCTTCAACTCCAGCAACTTGGACACTGCAAAGTAGGAGCCCTCAGCAGCCACCACGTGTAGCAGCGTGCCCTGATTGCGCTTAGGCAATGTGCCGCTGAGCACCGATCTCAAATTTTGTTCAAGCATATCAGCGCCACCATCCGCGAATTTCATCGAGGCCTGACCTCGGAAACCACCACGCTCTGCCCACTCCTGGCAGAACAGCATCTCCTCCAGAAAGTCCGCATCATCAATGAGCATATCTACGAGGAAGTCTCGCACAATGTCCTCCTGCCGCAGGTTCACCTCCACCCACTCCGACTTTGCTAGCCCCTGGCCAACCTGCGCCACGATTCCCGCTGTGTCCATGGGCTTGTCCTCATTGACATCTGCAGGCGCCTCCACCGTGTGCTCAGCTTCCTTTCGAGGTCGCCTCAGATCAGAAATATTCAGCGCAAGATCTCCGAAGATCTTATGTAGCATACCACACAGCGCCTCGGCGCAGAGATACTCTTGTACGGTTTTGTGGATGAAGGAGAGCTCGGCGCCGTCACTGTGCACCGGCGCCACCTTTTGCACCACCGGCAGAAGCTTGCTCCCCCGTCCCCACAGGAAAGGGTCCCAGATGCTGTCCTGGTGGAACAGCTCGCTGTCGATCCGGGTGCGCACTTTGGTCACGCTGTTGCGCACCATCTGCACTGCCAGGCGCTGCGAGTACTCCAGGGACTCGCGCCGCACCGTCTCTGCCGTGTGCTCCTCGCTGCCGGCACCTGCCGCCTTTCGTTCCACATACTTCCGCACAAAGATGGCGTACATGTGGCTGCGCCGCACCTTCGTGCGCCTCAGTGCGCCGCGCAGCACATGCGGCACCACTTCATCGCGGATCAACCTCTCCATTTCATCATCCGATTCGGCCTCCGCGCCTGAGCCAGTGCAAGGCTCAGACCCCGCTTGCGGAGGGACGGCGCGTTGCGCCCGTGCGAGCCGCACCAAGTTTGGCTTCCGGTGCATGTCGAGTTCGGTGAACGTGAACGCCTCGAAGACCTTACCGCAGAGCTTTTTCAAAGCTGAGAGGCCCTCCTCCCTCGCGCGCTCTTCGGCAGTCCCGTCCAGGGCCTTCTGAACTTTCTGGAGGATAGACAGCCCGTCACCCTCGCGCTGGCTGATGCAGTTGTCTGACTCGCTCCGCCACTGGCAGATCTGCTGCCATGTCACCTGCATAGCATACTCGTCGAGGATCAGCATGAGCTTCTGCTTGATGGACGTCTCCGTGCTCTGCATCCCCCGCAGCTGCGGCAGCACCTCCATCACGATTTCCACCGTGAAGGGCGTTGTGGTCAGCTCAACCAGCTCTGGAAAGAGGTCGAAGGCTTCCTTGTAGTTTTCGTACAGCAGAACCCGGTCCTCTCCCGGTGTTTTTGCCTGCATGTCACAGAACAGCTTGATGCACTTTGCGAGCTCCGCGGGCGGATCTGCCAGCGCCATGGCAAACACTGCCGCCATCTGGCAAAGCGGGACCAGAGGTACATTCTTGTGATCACGCACAAGGTCAGATAGATCGTTCAGCTGGTCCAGACGCTCCTTATCAACAGTGCCGCCACCGATGACGGTCACCGCGTGGCATGCAGCTACAAGGCGCCTTCCAATCGGGAGCTCCTTGTCCGTCGCCGCGTCCCTCGTTGAGTTGAACACCGGCTGCTGGTGGGGGTTAGTGCCCAGGCCCCACAGTTGCGCCACCTTCCCACACACCTCCGCCGCGGCTTCTTCGGATAGGGGCGCGAGGTCCCCCATCTGCCGCTGAAACGCGTTCCGCAGATCCATCGCCGCCTTGGCGTACATGTATTGGTCCAGCTTCTGGAAGGGTGCGATGCGCAGCTCCACAAGGAAGTCCAGCGCGCGCTCTTTGATCCCCTTCCCCTCGGCGCCCATCTCAATGGGCAGAAACGCCTCCTTGTAGTTTGCCTTGCGCACTAGGAGCTCGGTGCGAGTTGCGATGATGACCTTCGGGCCCGCCCAGGACGGTGGGGTGCTCCCATTGGCCGCTTGGAAGCTCTCCTGCTTGCGGTACTGCTCCAGGGTGTTGGTTACGTACAGGTTTTTGAACTGGAATTTCGGCCCGAGCTCGTCGTACCCATCAAGCAGAAGGATGAGCCGCACCTCTCCGGCCTGCGTCAAACGCCGCAGCTCGTGGATTTGGTCCTCCCGAAGGCCCTTGTTGACCAGCGCCTCGGAAATCAGGTCCGTCAGCGGGTTGCGCAGCGTGGCCAGGCTCGTGCTCACCAGGAGCACGCCCGTGGGCTGCTCCATGTACATTCTCCACAGCGTGTGCTCCAGCTGCTGAATGAACGTCGACTTGCCGGAGCCGGCGGGTCCGGAGATCAGCAACACGTCCTTGTCATGTTTATCCAGGAACTCATCCTTCACAAGCTGCAGCAGGTCCTTGCCCATATTGCTGGTGGTCGGAAACACGCCGTTGACCTCCGTCATGCCCTCAATCGGGATGTGCACCTTGTCGTGCAGCTGCGTCCACTGGCGGCCGCGCTGCTCCTGCAGCTCGCAGCGCAGCTCCTCCACCACACTGCGGGGCATGCTGGCCACCTCTAGCGCCGCTGCCACCTGCATATGTTTTTTTGCGCATTGCAGCGGCGTGCGCTCCTTCGAATCCCTCTGCTCCAGCAGCGAGTCGGCGCCCGCAAACTGCAGCAGCTGCAGCAGCTGTAACACTGCGGAGTAGAACCCGTCCGCCGCCGCCACGTGCAACAGGGTGCCGCCATCGCGCGAGGCCAGCTTGCCGGTCAGCAGCGTGCGCACATTCTGCAGCAGCAGGTCGCATGCATGCGCCTCCTCGCCCGCCAGGTGCCCCCCTCTGCAGCGGCACTCCGCCCACACTGCCAAGAAGTGCATCTCCTCCACGAACTCCTGATTGTCCAGGAATAGGTCCGTCAGGAAGTCTCGCACTGCTTCCTCGTACCGCAGATCCAGCTCCATCCACTCAGACGCCATCAGCGCCGTCTCCACGTGCCGTAGCGCCTTCGCGGCGGTCAAAGCGTCCAGCTCTCGATTGCTGGCGCCCGCAGGCCTGGTCTTGGACGCCTTGTTGGGGGGCGCCGCGTGCTTGCCGAGCAATCGGTTCGTGATGGACGAGGCACCCCGCGCCTCCGCTGCCAATAGCTGCTCATGCCGCAGCTGCTCGGAGAGCGCCTCCAGAGACACCGCCTGCTCCCGCAGAACCTGCTTCAGAATGCGCCGCAGCCCGCTGGCGCACAGGTACTCCTGCACGGTCTTGTGAATGAACGTAAGCACTCCATGCTGAAACTGCACCGGCGCCGCATGCCGCGCGGCCGCCCGCAGCGCCCCGAGCTCCCCGGTGTCACGCACGAAGCTGTCCCACACGCTGTCCTTCTGGAACAGCGTGTCGCGCGCCCCGGCGACCACCTTGGACACGTTCTCGCACCCCATCCTCAGCGCCAGCTGCTGCGAGAACTCCTCGCCCGCCCGCTTCACCGTCTCCGTGTCCAGCGCGCCGGCGGTGGTGCTCGCCTTCTGAGCCTCCCGCGCCACGTACCTTGACACAAACAAACCGTAGATGTGGGTGCGCCGCACTGGCAGCCGCCGCAGGGCGCTTTGCAGCACGTACGGCAACACCTCGCGGCAAATACCCTCCTCCACGTGCTGCAGTACCCCTCCACTTAGCACGTCTGCCTCAGCAGGCGCCGCTGGCTGGGACGCGGCCGGCTCTCTGGCTCGCGGGCCGCCCTGCAGAGCCTGCGCCGAGGCGCGCTTCTTAAATCTAAGCATCTCCACCAGCGGCGCCTGCTCCAGCAGCATCCCATCTTTCTCCCGGAGCTTGCTGGCAACCTCGACCACGAGCTCTTCAAAGGAGGCCCGGAGGCTTTCGTTGCCTAGGGATTTTACACCGCCTACAGATTCCTCGTCTGTGGCAGCAACCTCCGAGTCCCACATCATGCGCACCTGCGTCAGTATACTGGTCTGCTTATCGGATAACGCGTGCTTGCTGCGCCAATGGCATATCTGGCGCCACGCCACCTGCATGGCGTCCTCGGTCAGCAGAAGCAGCAGATTCGCCTGGATGGACGTGTCGGAGTCGTGCGCCTGAAAGAGAGCCGGAAGGATCTCCGTCACGATCTTCACCATGAACGGCGTCGTGGTGAGCTGCGTCAGCTCGGGGATGCTCTCTAGCGCTGTTGTGTAGTGTTGGCGCTGCCAGATTTCGCCCTCCGCCTTCGGTGAAGGCAGCTGGTCACAGAAAGCCTTCACCGCATCGCTGAGCTGGCCCGGCGGCAGGGCTCTGAGCCCCAAGCTCAGCACCGCCACCGCGTCGTATAATTCGCGCAGACCATCACTTGCTTTGTTCTTACTTATGGCCTGGCGAACAGCCACCATGTATCTGTCATCCACGTCGCGGCCGTGGTGCGCACTCATGGCGTGACACGCTGCGGCCACCAGAGGCCCGCTGTTGAACACGTCGACTGCGTCAGAGCCCGCGCTCGCTAGGCTCTGAAAAGTCTGCTTCGAGACGGGCGAGAGCTCCCCGAAGTGCTTCGCGAATGCCTGCCGCACCTCCAGCGCCACCTTCGCGTCGATGTACTCGTTCATCAGCTTGGCGCCAAAGTCCGCGATGCGAAGCTCCAGGTAGAACTTCCACGCTTCGTCCTCGGTGTCTCGCTCCGGCACGTCCACCTGCACGGGCACAAAGTGCCGCCAGTAGTGCTTGTCGTGCGCCAGCAGCTCCGTGCGCGTGGTGATGATCACCTTGGGGCCCTGGGGCAAGGCTTCTGAGGCCTCCCCCGGGGAGCCCTGCGGAGGGTTCCCTGCAACTGGGCTCACCCGGGCACCGTACTGTTCCAAGTTGTTTGTGACGTACAGGTTCTTGAACTGGAACTGCGGCTTCAGCTCGTCGTACGCGTCCAGCAGGAAGATCAGCCGCACCTTGCCGGCTTGCGTGAGGTCGCGCAGCTCGTGGATCTGCGCCTCCCGGAGGCCCTTCTGCCGCAGCGCCTCGCCGAAGAGGTTCGTCAGAGGGTTCTCCAACGTGGGGAGGGAGACGCGGACCAACACCACAGCCATGCTCTTGTCCACCTCCGGATAAACGTTCTCAAGGTAGTGCTCCAGCTCATTGACGAAGGTGCTCTTGCCTGAACCTGCTCGACCGGAGAGCAGCAGCAGGTCCTTCTCACCGGGCTGCAGGAACGTTTCTTTGACCAGCTCGAGCATCTTCCGTTCACGCGGTTTCCCATGCAGCTGATCGCCGTGGGGTACAACCCCCTCGATGGGGATGTGCACGTTGTCCTGAAGCCTGGACCACTGCTTGCGGCGCCGGCACTTCTCCTCCTGCATCAGCTCCAGCACGGGCTGTCCTGCCAGCCGTCGTAGGTCCATGCACATTGCGCGGACCCCCCCCTGCAGGTCCTCCAGCTGGGTGGCTATCACCTCCAGCTTCGCATCCATCCCCCGAAGGAACGCCACCACCACCCCGAGCACCGTGCCCGCGTCGCGCACGCCGTGGGCCATCTGTGCAATGGCCGCCTGAACGCCGCGGCAGCGCCCGAGCAGCAGCTGCTTCTCAAACACATCTGTCTGTCTCTCGGCTTGGCGCCGCAGATCCTCCAACACGGCCAGCTGCGCCTCCACTTCCCACCGCACATCGTGCTCTATTGCGCCCCACGCTTGGCGCTTATCCAGGCGCCTCATTTGATCCTGGTCTTCCTCGTCACCCTCGTCTGCACCCCACGCCGGGCGCTTATCCAGGCGCCTCGTTCGATCCTGGTCCTCCTCCTCCTCCTCTGCATCGGACAGGTCTGCCGTGGATCCGCAGCAGTACGAATTCAACTCCGCCGCGAGCAGATCCCCGTTCGCCAGCACAGCACGCACTGTTGCTGATGGCTCGAGCGGCAGAGCGAGCATCACCGCCTGCTGCAGCTCCTCTCGCAGCATCTCGATCTCCGCTGCCAGCTTGCCGGGGTCCACAGCCCCCTCCTCCTCCTCCTCCTCCTCCTCCTCCCCTGCTGTCGCTTCACCCGCCTGATCCCCCTTCGGCTTCGCTTCCTCCTGCGCCCCCACTGTCTCCTCCGACGGCGCCTGCTTGTCCGACCCCGTCACCTCTGTCGCTCTCGCCCCGTGGCGCGCTCTTGCTCGCCTCTGTCGCTCTCGGACCTCCTCGGCTTCTGCCGTTGCTCGTTGGCAGGCCTCCAGCACCCGCAGCATGCTGATCGCCGCCACCTCGCGCACCGGTTCAACCTCCAGCGTCAGACCACCTACCCCGGCGGCCCTCATGGCGCCTGCCATCGCGCGCATCCCAGACTTAAGCGCGGAACCTACTGCGCCCATCGTAGGCGCCACCATCGCCCCACACACCTCCCCGACGGTTGCTGCCACCGCCTCCACCTCTGGCACACCCGTCACGAGCTCCTCCAGCTGCTGCACCGCCGTCATCTTCAGGCTCTGCACCGCTGCCTTCAGGTTCTCCGCATGCGCCTCGCTCTCCGCGCTTGGCGCTTCCCCTGCTATAGGGGTCGAGGTGAAGTCGCGGGCGCCCACGAGCATGACGCGCAGGTACCTGAAGCTCGCCCGCAGGAAGCTCGCCCGTTCTTCGTCCTGCACCAGCAGGCTCACCTCAGCCTCGGCTGCCCGCAGCGCCGCGGAGGCCGTTGATGGGACCGCATCCAGCGGCGGCAGGGTGCGCGCCTCTGCCTCTCCTGGCTCGGTGGTGCTCCTGGCAACCCCCCAGTAGCGGTGCGCCTGATCTTCTCGCACTCCCTCTGCGGTGACAAGCTCGCACAGTGACTCCCGTAGCGCAGCCACCGCCAAGCTGGCGTCCTTCCGCTTGCTGAGGGGGGCGATGAGGCACTCGTTGAGCGCCGCCGCACACCCGTGAGCGGCGCGCGCGACGTGCTCCAGCAGGCTGCAGCAAGTGCTCATGTGCACGGCAGCCGTGGACAGGATTCCCGACAGCTCTTTCTCGATGCCAGCCGCGTCCGCCGTGGCATTCATCGTGCCGTGCATGATACTCGTGATCCCAGCGTCACTCCCTGCCTCGCCCTCACCATCGCACTGCTTCAGCGCGCGCTCCACCAGTTCCATTGCCCTTTCCTCCACAGCTTCACTGAGAGCCTTGGACAGGTCGGTGCCCATTTCGTGCTCGCTCCTGCAGCCCGGGCTCGCAGCAGCCTCAATCACCGCCTTCTCCAAAATCGGGCGCCATGTGCTTGCTGCCCCCAGCTCCTGAATCAGCTTGACGATCCCCTGAAGCTCCCCTATTTTCTTGTCCGCAGGCACGCCGGCCGTGCAGAGCAGCACCTGCAGCGCCGCCATGGTCCGGTCCAGCGTGGCCTGCGCCGGGCGCACCGCCTTTTGCGTCAGGCCCACGGCCAGTGCTGCCACAGCCGCCTCTACCTCGGGCATGCTACTCACATTCTCCTCCCAGCTCAAATCGCGGAGGTGCTGCGCCTTGCCGGACATGGCCCGGTTGAGGCGCTCGACGCCGTCTTTAACGGCGTTGCGCAGCTGCTCTGCAAGTTCCAGCCTCAAGGAGCCCTCCTTCTTCTCCCCCAGCACCGAGACGAGCTTCTGCAGCTCCCGGCGGAGCTGCACCTTCGCCGCCGCGGACATCACGGCGGGGCCATCTAGCCCGCTCCAAGCACGTAGCACATCGGCGGTTTTCCGGCATAGTGGCAGCGCCGCGTTCGCCGTGTCGCCCACCCAGAGCAGGGCGCTCCTCAGCTCGTCCAGGGCGATGCCCACACTGGCCGCCTTGGAGGCAGCCTGGCCCTCGGCGGCGGAGACGACCGGCAAGGCGGCAACGAGAAGATGCGCAATGGACTGCGCCGCCACGTGGCGCAGCTCCCCGATGAGGAGATCGAGGCCCTCGCGCGCCCACGCATGTGTGTTCTCGGAGGACGGAAGCCTCAGAGCCCACCTCACAAGCTTCTCCACCGCCTCCTGGCCGGCAGGGGGGCCACGCATCCCTGCCGGGCTCAGGCCGAGCGTGAGCAAGCCCCGCAGCCCGATGAACGTCTCGTCTCCGATGCAGATCCGCCGAAGGAGCGCTGAGGGGAGAGGGTGATCGCCTCCGCGAGCAACCAGGTCGCCGAGGAGATGAGCGAAGGCCGCCATGGGCTCCCATCGACCAGAGCGAGTCGCCCACGGAGCCTGGTTCCGCTCCTCGGCGCCGCTGGCTGCGTGGTCGGTGTTGTCGAGGTGTTCGCCGGATTTGAAGAGTCGATCGTGCACGCCCTGCAGCATTATTTCGAAGTCCTTGAAGTTCTTCTGGCTCCCTCCGAGCCCGCGGGCCTGCACTGCCAGATAGTTTACCACCGTAAGCTCGACGAAGCAGTCGTGGCATAGCTTGCGATGAAGCTCCTCAGCGGCGAGTTCAACCGCCTTCCCGATTCCGTTCCACAACGCATCGTCCACCTTGCACATCACCACAGACTTCCCAGCCCCAAACGCCGTCTGCAACGTTAACGCGAATGCGGACATTGCTGCATCCACGGTGGGTAGGTTCGCCAGCATCACCTCCGTGGCCGTAAGGTGAAGCTCGAGAAGCGCCACACTCTCGAAACCCGCGGTGCCGGCTTTTCCGGCGGGCGGCCTTGGCACCCGGGAGGCTGCCAGGCGCGTTTCGCGGGCTGCTTTCTGAAGCGCTCTACGATCCACCACGGTGAGCGCTTGGTTCTGCATCCCCAGCGCTAGCAGCAGTCGATGCGTGGGTTGCTGCACGCTCACCAGCCTGGCTATCAGCAAGGGTTTCTTCGCGCACTGGCTGGAACTCGTCAGCAGCTGCTGCACCGCGTCCTTGAAGTCTTCCTTGTGCACCACCAAGTCGCCCCCCTTGAGATTGGAAGCCGCCTGAGCCACTCTGTCTGCCCAGTTGCGGGTGGTATTGAGCCACTCCCGCGCCCACTTTACCTTCGTCTTGCGAACGTCATAGAGCAGGTGAGGGGGGGGACCGCACAGACTCGCAAGGCCGGTGCTTGCTTGTGATCTCTCGAGGCCATCATCCTTGTCTCGTTGAATTGGAGTTAGGAGAAACCCCTCCTCATTTTGCTTCTCCTTGTCGTGTGGATGTCGAGGTTGCAGAGAAGCGGAAGGTGCTTTCGCCGTTGCAGTGTCGTCGTTGGATGTCCCACCACCCCGCGGAGTTGCGGAAGGTACGTTCGCTGTTGCACAACTGGATGTCCCACACCCCATCTTGGGTTTTGTTGCAGTACAGGCGTCGGCTGGCGTGTTAGGTGACGTGCAATACCCAGTTTAGGTTGGAGGCATAAGGTTGCAGGCAGGAACCATACCCTCGCCCCCGGCCGGGCGTTTGTCGCGAACGCTATAGTAGGCGATGTTGTCCGGATATGGTTGTTGTGCAGCAGTCGGTCAGTATGGAGCGGCCCCAGGCGACGCACACAAGTTCACTCGGCTCTCGTCGACTATTCAGCAGCGTACCATGCGAGCGCAGCAGAACACAGCAACCCAGTCTCACGTGGCTGAGCCACCGCCGAAGGAGGGCCACATCGCACTTTACCTGATACCAAGGAGAGAGAGGGTCAGTTATGGAAGATATTCGAGCCCATCATGGTGAAAGATGGTGGCGCTCGGCCATTATAACAACTGCAGACTCTTCGGGCTTCACCTGGTACTGGTGGTTGTTTCGATACAGACTAGATGCAAGGTGCGAGGGTAAATGCCTGGCGCGGCAGGCAGCGAGTGTGCAAAGGCCATCCTGGAGGCTATCAGAGCTTCTGGAAATTGGAAAAGCTTTGGTTACCTAGCGTTTCACGGTAGACACGTCCAGAAAATGTGCCAGTAGAGTGTTCAGCAATCGAATGTACTACCCTACAAGTTCGGTACAAGTAGCACCTCCGTTCGTCACAAAGCAACAACAAGAACAAGATGTCAACAGAATCAAGCCCTTTTGACTCGTGATCCCAATCGCAAGCTCAAATATCAATGAGAATATCTTCATATAATATGCTCATTCGATTGCTCAAGCAGTCCTCACGTCAGGCCCCTTCCCCTTCGCTTGCTTGAAACAGTAATAACTGTAGCGTTTATTAGGCTTGGTCCCCGCGCCAAGACGCCATATATTGGCATTCCTCGGATTGGCTGAAATATACGATGTCGCATCGTCGACCGTCGATACGGCGCCAACCATTAGATTACTCTTGCCCCCAGAGCTTATGGACTAAAATAGACTTAGGGTTTGTAACATTTCTGGGGTGGCCCATAACAGGGTTTCTCCGAGCCTCTTCGATCAACTGTAAAGTAATGCCGCGTCGACCCTCGCGTGTCGCAGGCCGCGCAGCGGCCGCGCTCGGAGAAACTCTCTACTCTCGTCTGGGAACAAAGAGGGTCACTTGCGAAAATGTAAAAGCCCTTTCAAGCAAGGGTTAGGGTTTGAGAAAGTGAGGAAAGGGGGAACTTTCCGAGACTGAACTTTCCGAGACTAAACTGCGCCTCTTGTGGTAAAACTAGATTGCATCTCGTAATAGTATAGCTTCTTTTCGAAATTTTCGAATTGTCCACCTGGTTTTCGTCGCTCTGCTTTGTCTGGATACATCATGAGCACCCCAGGAAGACGACTACTCTTGTTTTTATTTTGCGAAATATTTGCATATTCGGGGCGTGCGGAAGTGCACCTTCCGACAATTCTGTCGACAAGCGGGATATCTCGTCCACAGAAAAAGGAGGAAAGTTCGTTGAGCAACTCTTTCAGCTGTCGATTGTCACACTTTCGGTTCAAACTGCGACGGAATGACTTTGCAATATTTTTTTAGTCCATGCTGTATCAAAACTTCTATTCACACGTCTTAATGCTACTGCTTGGCAACAGGAGGGCGCATCTGGAACGTTCCGCATAGTTGATGGGCTATCCTACTATGACGGTTTTTCAATGTTTCAGGTCCGTCATTCGCTATCACGCGGGCTTTTGTTCTGCTTGCGCTATCGGAATGACGGGCAGCACAGTCTCATGTTTTCTTCTTCTGGCGTTGATTTGTCCACAGCAATACGGGCCTGAGAAGGGAGGGAAGTTCGTGAGGCTTGGTTCCGGAGCTAGCTACACTATAGTGGGATGGCTTCGTACTAAGCAAGGGGGTCCGATAATTGCAAAGGCAACGTGTACCGACGATATGGCAACAGGTACACTATGCCAATATGGCGCTCTCTGCCCTCGCTTGTTCCAGGTCGAGCGGGTCCTCCCGCACGCTTCAGAGTCAGTTATCTATCCAGTCAAAAGGTTGGGCATCCGTGAGCGCGAGAATAACACCGGGTTGGATGCCGTACAGAGCCAAAGGACAAGGGCGTGGCATCTATTTTATATATTGCGCGTGGCCAGTTACGTTACTCACATTTCTTGGAGTCCGGCGTAGCTGAGGTGAACATCGAGTCTGACAGTGCGAGCCTGCAAGATGGCAGGTAGCAGAACTGCAAATCGCACCCGCGCAGTCCTTCAGTGGTGAATCTTGGATCGTTGGAGGGCCCAGAGATAGCTTTCTCACAAAGCTTAGAGGACGCACCCGCCGTTGCGACTCGTTTTCTGGATGCCATCGGTACGGCTGAAAAGTAGCGCTCTTTAAATGTGTGTAATATCCCTGCGACTCACCCAAAAGTGCTCGACAGCTGGCACCACATCGCAGCAACAAGTGGAGGTAGCGGAGAGCACATCGGCTCAGTCGTGAATCTCTACGTGGACGGACAACTGATATCGACCCAGCGAGTAGAACTTCCCCAAGCAAGGTCAGATTATCCACCTACCGGACTTCGCCTCTATCCTTGCAAACGGCCCTAGGATCTCGAATCCCGATGGCCCGTCCGGTGCGCCTGAGGCATTTTTTTAACGCATGGAAATTAATTGAACCTGTGGCTGAACGTGTTGCGTGCAGGAAAGATAGGAACTGCCTAAGAGTTGGCTATGGCACCGAGTACTTTCCTAAAACGTTGTGGTGCGCTGATGCCTTCTTTTGTCACAGGGTTTTCCAGATCCTATTATCATTGTGCTCGTTTCTGTCAGAAACTCGTCCTTGTGGTTACCCTGCCTCACGCACCTAGCACAACTTTGAACCGGTGCCTGCTCCGTCTCGAGACGACCGACACCGGGAGACCCTTTTTGGTTTTGTTTTGGTTCCACTTCACAGGTTGAGGCACCTTGGCTTAGTCCGGGAATGCTTGTGAGGTCCTCTCCTACTTTATGTGTGCAGGGGTGAAAACAATAGAGAAGGAGACAACGACCTTTCGCAAAAAATTACTGGACGTCAGGTTCTGCCTCCAAGCGGTTTCCCCCCTTCATGGCTGCGCTCCCTTTCTAGAGTCAAACCGCCGTAAAGCATCCGTTAGGGCTTTTGAGACGCCGATCTCATAGAATTCTCTTGACGTTCTTCAGCGTTCCAGAGCACAAAATGCCCTACTGTACCGCAATAGCGGACGAGGCTTTCGGGCAGGAAGAGGAAACTTACATATGCTTGGGCCTCAACTCGCCATCCGTGTGGAAGCTTGCCCGCACCGGACTCGACGATCACACACCCGGTGCGCCGAGGATCTTCTTCCCAGCCACTTGGCGGTCAACCATCCGCTGCGCCGAGGCTCTTCTTACCAGCCACTTGGCGGTCAACCATCCGCTGCG
>LGRX02020114.1:0-19277 GCA_001247695.2 Cymbomonas tetramitiformis
TGGCGACGGTATGTCCCCAGCGTGACCTCCGGCTTATATGAAGATCACCCTTTAAAAAAACAGGGACAAGAGGCTTGCATAACCGCCGCATCGTTACGCGACCGGCCCGTTGGCGATCAGCGCACGCGCTACACGGTCCGCAGGGGCTTCAACACATAAAAAATGAAACCCGGTGAACACGAAAATCAAACACTTCAACCAACCAGAAGCAGGCCACGCTGGCGACGGTATGTCCCCAGCGTGACCGCCGGCTTATATGAAGAACACCCTTAAAAACACAGGGATAAGAGGCTTGCATAACCGCCGCATCGTTGCGCGACCGGCCCGTTGGCGATCAGCGCACGCGCTACACGGTCCGCAGAGGCTTCAACACGGTAAAAAAATGAAACCCGGTGAACACGAAAATGAAACACTTCAACCAACCAGAAGCAGGCCACGCTGGCGACGGTATGTCCCCAGCAGCCCTCCGGCTTATATGAAGAACACCCTTAAAAAAACAGGGACAAGAGGCTTGCATAACCGCCGCATCGTTGCGCGACCGGCCCGTTGGCGATCAGCGCACGCGCTACACGGTCCGCAGAGGCTTCAACACAGTAAAAAAATGAAACCCGGTAAACACGAAAATGAAACACTTCAACCAACCAGAAGCAGGCCACGCTGGCGACGGTATGTCCCCAGCGTGACCTCCGGCTTATATGAAGAACACCCTTAAAAAAACAGGGACAAGAGGCTTGCATAACCCGCCGCATCGTTGCGCGACCGGCCCGTTGGCGATCAGCGCACGAGCCACACGGTCCGCAGAGGCTTCAACACCTGTAAAAAATGAAACCCGGTGAACACGAAACGAAAACACTTCAAACGACGAGAAGCATACCACGCTAGCCAGAAGCAGACCGCTGGCGACGGTATGTCCCCAGCAGCCCTCCGGCTTATATGAAGATCACCCTTTTAAAAAACAGGGACAAGAGGCTTGCATAACCCGCCGCATCGTTGCGCGACCGGCCCGTTGGCGATCAGCGCACGCGCCACACGGTCCGCGGAGGCTTCAACACATGTAAAAAAATGAAACCCGGTGAACACGAAAATGAAACACTTCAAACGACGAGAAGCATACCACGCTGGCGACGGTATGTCCCCAGCGTGACCTCCGGCTTATACGAAGAACACCCTTAAAAAAACAGGGACAAGAGGCTTGCATAAATGCTCCGGTGCCGGCGTTTACCTTAGCGGGCCCAACTAACCCCGCGCCCGGATGTGCGCCACCGGGAGCCTGAACATCGCCCGCATCAGTTTACTCACACTTAAAATAAACGAAGATTCTGTTCCACAATCTGCACTTACCGCGTTAGTAGCAGTTCGCGGTTGCTTTCCAGCAGTCGCCAAGTTTGCGCTCCACTGGTCATCCATCTGTTATGAACGAACACCACGCAACCCCACCCTTTGGTTTGCAGTCTATAAACGTGTGGATAAAAATATACGTAACAGCGACCGTGCAACGATTTAGCACCTTACAAATTTTACAGACTCGGGTTTCTCTCGTAACAAATATATTATATATGCTGGTCTGCTCGGGCAGAACGTCAGCTCAGAAATGATTTCGCAAGCTACCTACGTCCAACTATCGTTCCATCCTACGTACGTAGCTAGATAGGTCTTAATAAGGTCTTCATGCGTTTGGTGTTCGCGGATGCACCTATATCTACCGTAGATGATCCTGTCGATCGTCGATGGGTATGGGCGTTGTCAGTGGCGCCTGCATTTTGAAATGATTATCTCGCCAGGACACCCACATCACGGTGGCTGCGCTGGGTATTAACACTTTTCAAATGCATCGGCGAAACAGGCGTGTGTTCTGGCTCCAATATAATTCGCAGCAGCGTGATTATACCGCGATTAACAGATGCAGCCTTCCGTTAACACTCCTGAACTGTCCCATTAACACTCCCTCGCCAACGTTTAACACTTTCTTCACACCTCATTAACACTTTTCCGCCTATAATATAGCCCATTATGCAATTTTTCGCGTATTAACACTTGATTAACACCCAGTTTCCACATTAACACTATTTAACACTCGATTAACATTTTTTAACACATCATTAACAGTTTTTAACAGAAATCCTTCCTAGTGTGATGTAGCAGCTTTCGAAGACTGTACGGTTGCTTAGCTTGCTAATCTTATCCGTTGCTTGTTAGGTGATCGTGCGTGTGGCAGGCTGCATGCACATTAGTTTGGATATGCTGTTCATTGTTAGTTTGAGCCAATCGCATTACGACTTATGTATGTATGTTTACACTTGGTCATATGGTAGGGGATGTGACATCTGTCATTTTTCTTAAGTGTCATAGGGTGGGGTGTGTGTCATCGGTCATTTTGCTTAAGTGTGATAGGGTGGGGTGTGTGTCATCGGTCATTTGTCTTAAGTGTGATAGGGTGGGGTGGGTGTCATCGGTCATTTGTCTTAAGTGTCATAGGGTGGGGTGTGTGTCATCGGTCATTTGCTTAAGTGTGATAGGGTGGGGTGTGTCATCGGTCATTTTGCTTAAGTGTCATAGCGTGGGGTGGGTGTCATCGGTCATTTGTCTTAAGTGTGATAGGGTGGGGTGTGTGTTATCCGGTCATTTGCTTAAGTGTCATAGAGATTGGGGTGTTATTGTCATCGGTCATTTTTCTTAAGTGTCATAGGGTGGGGTGTGTGTCATCGGTCATTTTTCTTAAGTGTCATTGGGTGTCATTTTTCTTTAAATATCCAGCATATAGCTTTCTTACACGTGTACATATCTCCTACATTCCAGCCAATCACGTGCTTACATTTGGATAAGATTCTTAAGTTTTCTTAAGTTATCCTTGAGCCATGTGGACAATATCCTCCTACCAAGAAACTTCCACGTAGTTACATTTTCTTAAGTTCTCTTAAGTATAATTCTTAAGTATACTGTCGGCCAATAGCTAACTGCCCCGATTTAAATATGCATAGTGTGGGTTTATATCGAAAACTTAAGAAAACTTAAGAAAAACTTAAGAAAACTTAAGAAAACTTAAGAAAGTACTTGCAGTAGTGTATCCAGACGGTCAGCTTAACCCCCTGCAAGTCCCAGTAAGACTGTGGCAAGTGGTTAGTATCGACTTCGTCACTGGGCTGCCTCGCACAGAGCGAGGGTACGACGCGTTTGCTACCTTCACGGACAAGTTGTCCAAGATGGTGCACGTAGTCCCCATGCTTTACGCTGACAGCTCAGCTGCACAGATCGCGCGCATGTATTTCGACCAAGTGTGGCGTTTGCACGGCGCTCCCATGAAGATCGTCTGTGATCGGGACTCCCGCTTCAGGGATGAGATGCATCTCGAGCTACAGTATCGGTTGATGAGAGTCCAGGTTGCCTCTACCACGCCGTACCACCCACAAGGTGATGGGCAGGCAGAGCACACAAACCACACGGTCGAACGCATGTTGCGCGCGTATGTCGACGCCAACCAGCACGATTGGGATTTGTGGTGTACCCCGGTCGAGTACGCCATTAATGACTCTCGTTCCGCCGTCACGGGCTTCATCCCTTTTGAACTGACGTATGGTCACGCTCCGGCCTCTCGGCTGGACTTCTTCGTGGAGGCAGCACTTGCATCACGGAGAGGCCGAGCTAAGGGGGGGAGGGGCGCAGCAGTAAAAAATGGTACAGCCCACGAGACAGCCCGCCAATTTGTTCGCCAGTTGCAGCTCGCTAGGGAGAAGCTGCTCTTAGCTCAGCAGCAGCAGATCGCCCAGTACGACGCGCGTCACAAGTCCAGGAGTTACGCAGTAGGCGATGAGGTTTGGGTGGACGCCACGTACCTCACCCAGCCGGGCGACCGCGGGTTGCACAAGAAATTGCTTAAGAAGCGCCTCAGGCCCCTTCGGGTGCTGGAAGTCTTTCACAGCGACAGGCAGATGGCCCTTCCCGCGAGCGATAGAGGCGCACCGTCGGCCTATAGGTTGCAGACGCCTAAGCAGTGGAAAGTGCACGATGTGTTTACCGTGGACCGGCTTTCGCCGGTAGAGTCGAGCAGCCGCTTTGTTGAGAGAGCTAAGGAGATTCCCCCTCCTCCGTTGGACGTCAGCGGGCGCAAGGAAACCCACGTCGACGAGAGGGTGGAGCGTTCGCGCACGCGCCAGCGTCGGGGTAGGAGGTGGACGGAGTACCTCGGGTCAAGTGGACAGGAATGCCCCGCAGTGAGAACGAGTGGAAGACCCGAGAGGATCTGGACGGAGTGGGACGGAGCCGGCAGGCCCGGCGTTCCCAACCGGGCGTTGTTGGAGTTTGAGAGGATCGAGGCTAAGAGAGTGGAGCGAGAGAAGCTTAGGGTCCGTAAGAGGCGCGACGAGTCCGCAGGAGCGGTATGGACCACGCTATCGGAGGAGCTCAAGGTAGACGGAGCAATGCCATGGGTGCCAGAGGAGAGGTTTGATGAGGAAGTAGGAACTTTCGCGAGAGTATCTGCTCAGAGCACCCTGCCGCCAGTCAACGGAGCCGCAGCACTTGAGAAGGAGCCAGTCGGCCAGTCTAAGATTCTCGTATTGTTTTGTGGGACCGGGTCAGTCGAGAGGCAGTTCACTAAGCAATTTCCCAACAGCGAAGTAGTTGCCGTAGACATTCAGCCCAAGTGGGGCCCCACACATTGCGAGGATATCATGCGATGGGACTACCGACAGTTCAGACCAGGACACTTCGACGTAGTCTGGGCTAGCCCACCTTGTACAGAGTACAGCCAGGCGAAGACGGTAGGCATCCGAGATTTGCGCGCTGCGGACAAGCGAGTTCGTAGGACATTGGAGATCATCCGGTACTTGAGGCCCGAAGCATACTTCATTGAGAACCCGAAGGGAAGAGAGCCCCACGGTTTGCACACGCGTCGCTGCATGAGCAATCTACCAGCTCCGCACCTCGTCACGTACTGCAAATGCGGGACCGCATACAGGAAGCCCACGCACATCTGGACCAACGTTCCGTTGCGCACACCCTTGCGAGTGTGCGATTCCGACACGCCTTGAGAGTTCTTCCGGCAGAACGGTAGGCACGAGAAGGTAGCGCAAGGAGGGCGCGCGATGAGAGCCGGAGGTGTGTTTGCAGAGGGCATGGGAGCGCGAGAGAATTTGTATGGGATTCCGTCGGCACTGTTAAAACAGCTTTTCCACAACCTGACCCTACATGAAGAGGTGCATGCGTTCCTGTCTGAACTGCTTGTCAGGGAGGATCTGAGCGAGATGAGCGTTTTAGTCCAGTCAGCTGTTGTTGAGAGTGACCCGCCCGAGTTTGAGCCGGAACCGATAGCGTTAGCGGGAGTACGAGCTGAAGCGACGATCATACCTGAGGGCGGATGGGAATCTGACGCGAGTGGTCTTAGCGATTGAGAGCGCTGGGTAATCCATCCGAGAGAGCAGTGGCTCCAGCCTTGGCGAGACCAGGCGGCAGGTGAGAACCTGGGTAATCCATCCGAGAGAGCAGTGGCTCCAGCCTTGGCGAGACCAGGCGGCAGGTGAGAACCTGGGTAATCCATCCGAGAGAGCAGTGGCTCTAGCCTCGGCACAGCCAGGCAACAGGTGGAAATCTGTATAATCCATTTGAGCAGTGGCTCTAAGCCTCGGTATGACCAGGCGGCAGGTGAGAACCTGGATAATCTATCCAACCGAGCGGTGGCTCTAGCCTCGGTGCGACCAGGCAACAGGTGGAAATCTGTATAATCCATTTCACGAGAGCATTGGCTCCGGACCTGGCACGACCGGGCAGCAGTTGGAGATCTGGGTAAAAGCTCTAAGCACTCCGAGGAGGCGGTGAAGGTTTAAAACCTTTCCTCCGGGCCGGCATCCCGAGAACTGTCAGGTAATTGGCAAACCTATTGTCATCCCCTGTAAGTGTACCGTGTTGGAAGGTTTAAAACCTTGAGCGTGGTAATGGATGTGAGACCTCGAGCCTTGGGGGAGCCTGGTAGTGCAGATGGCAGACCGGTGAGAGGCCGACCCTTGTGCTTAAGAGGTCGATCTCCTTATTGCGGTGTGTCTTGGGAAGTGTAATGTCATCCCAGACAACAGGCGGCTGAGACCTGTATAATCATTCAGAGCAACAGTAGAAGATCTGTATAAAAACTTTACTGGTCCGACGTGGTCAGCGTGGACGTGACCTTCCCTAAGGGGGGGGGAGTTGTGCTAGGAGGCAAGCACAAGAGCAAGAAAAACGGCTAAGTATAAAACGCAAGAGTACTCAGTACGGAGTACAGTAGGACCGATCAGAATGATGTTGATGTGAGGTGCCTAGCCTGTTGTACGGAGTACTCAGTACAGTAGAGTTATGGAAAGAGATCATGAGCCTTGCATAAGAACTCTAAGTGTGACCAGTTTCGGAGATGAGAACTGAACTGAGAATTGTAACATAAAAGTAAAGAGCCGTAACCGCTGTATATTGTGTATTGAAAGCATGCACTTGAAAGCAAAAGCATAACTAGAAAGATTTACGAAACCGAAGTCTGATAGTTGACCAATCGTAATCATACCTCGTGCGGTCGTTTAATAAGTATAGATATAATAAGTCCGAAACCGTAAGGAAGAAACAAGCAAGAGTGGAGACTCCTACAATTTCCTCATTCACGAAGAACGTACGAAAATAGCTATGCACGGTGCGCTTATTCCGATCGGTCGTAGCCGTGCGGTAATGGGCGTCGCCGATCTTAATGTGCGCGAAACTATAGCAACCCGGTGCCGGCCCCGCCATGAGCAACATCTCGTCCTTTGTGAACTTTCGGCCCAGCCATTCTGTCGGATCCGCATATGCTCCAAATACGGGTTCGCGTATGTGCTCAGGCTTACCCTCCTTTGTACGAGCCGCGAGCCTGTGTTTTTTGTTTCGCGACCGCATCTTGGCATTCCATCTGTGCACAAGCATATATCGCCGTTAGTATGCTAAAGGCGTACTAGCGACGTAATAGCGGCGTCAGAACGTACAGGGCCAACAACTGCTCAGAAAATGATGGGATCACCTGCGCGCGTCCTCCGCATACTTCTCCCATCTCTCCACCAGGTCTCCATACGCCGGAATGTGAGTGCGCATCCAAACCTTAATGTGCTGGATTTCATCATCTCGCAAGACCACCCGCTTCCCCCTAGCCGATACCTCAACCGCAATCGCCCCGCGGCTCCCCATGGTCACGGCCGCCGGCACCCGGGTGGAGACGCCTGCCGTAATGAAAGTGATTATCCCACGCACCAGACGCAACAGCTTCACGCGACTGAAGTAATTTGCCGGTGCCCCTTGGAAGCCCGTGGACATACAATGATCAACCCAATCAAAGAGGTCGTAGAAAACGTGGACCATCGCAGCCAACGTCATGACCCCGTCCGTTGCCTCACATCGAAAAACCTTGCCCGCGAACCGCACCTCTATTAACCGATCCGCGCAAATGGTTGTATAGGAGGGCTCAGGCATCTGGTCCACCAAGTCGCCAACAAGTATCGATGCCCAAGGGTCATGGTAGGCTTTGCGATATTCCACGGTACATCCTCGCACAAGATTGCGAAGTCGATTGTCATACTGCTCGTCGTCGCCCTCTCTCAAAGACGCGGGAGGAGTGCTACGGTCGGTGCTGGAGTCGGAGTCGTCCTCTCTCAAGGACGGGGGAGGGGTGGTGTCGTCGGTGAGGTCGCCCATGATCGGCTCGGGGAGTGGCGAAGGCGAGGCGGGATGCAGGGAGTCGTGGCCGAGCCTGGAGATAGCACGCACTTATAGTGCCGTTAGTATGCTACAGGCGTGCTAACAATATATTAACGCCCGGCAATGACATCACGAGTAGGGACGCACCTCGCCAATTTGGCATCGTTATGGCTCATGAAGAGGTCGGCGACCTGGGGCTCGGCATCGACCTCCATCATGGATGAAGAGTCAGATTCGCCCTCTCTCAAGGACGGGGACGGGGGAGGGGTGGTGTCGTCGTTGGGGTCGCCCATCGGCTCGGGGAGTGGCGAAGGCGAGGCGGGCAGCGGGAAGTCGTGGCCGAGCCTGGAGATAGCACGCACTTATTATGCCGTTGGTATGCTACAGGCGTGCTAACAATATACTAACGCCCGGCGATAACATCACGGGTAGGGACGCACCTCGCCAATTTGGCATCGTTATGGCTCATGAAGAGGTCGGCGACCTGGGGCTCGGCATCGACCTCCATCATGGATGAAGAGTCAGATTCGCCCTCTCTCAAGGACGGGGACGGGGGAGGGGTGGTGTCGTCGTTGGGGTCGCCCATCGGCTCGGGGAGTGGCGAAGGCGAGGCGGGCAGTGGGGAGTCGTGGCCGAGCCTGGAGATAGCACGCACTTATTATGCCGTTAGCATGCTAACGGAGTATCAAAGGGACCCTAACGCCGACATGCAAACATTCCAAAGCAAGGGGGGGGGAAGGGGGGCTCACCTCGCCAGGTTGCTGGCATCGATGGAGGCGGCGACAATGTGCATGATTTTCGCGGCAATGGACACGAGACAATCTGCCACTTCACGTTCCCGTACTTGTATGGAAAATGCGTGGTCCCCGTACATTACCTTGCCTGGTTCTTCAACCAAAATGGACGGGATTGGCAACCATGTCGGGTAGCGCCGTTGGGTGGTTAGCATTTCTAGTGCGCAAGCATGAAACTCGTGGGGAGTCATGCAAGTCGGTTCGTCCTTGGCATGACAACAGGTGTAAATGTGAACCATGCCGACGTGTCTGTACTCCCGCACTTTCAACAGGCCAGCGGTTACTTCACAAAGAGCACGCTGCATCTCGAGTGACGGGCACCTGCCAAGTTCGAAAGCGGCGGGTTAAAATACTTTCAACAGGTCGTATAACAACAAGCGAGCCCTTAAACAGGCCTTCAATATTCCCGAGCACTATATACGGCATCCTACAAACCATATAGTACGACTTTTTGAAACATGCATGCCGTGGTTGCATGTACGCGACCCGTACATCTCGAAAGGAATGCTAAAACTATAGGGTAAAGCACTCACCTTGGATCATATACACACGCCACCGTGGTTTCCGCCCATTGGCTGACTCGAAGCTCCTTCGCGGGCTTCTCGAAAAGGTGACCCAACCGGAAACCCTCCGGACGACCAACGGTCTCGCAGGCAACAAGTGCCGTTGCCGGCCTACTTGGGCGGGAGGTGGTACCATTCACCAAACTTGGATGTGGTGTCGAGGGTACTGGGTGAGGAGCTGGGTTACGCATGGCCTGGCGGGATAGTCGTGGCACATTGCTTTTGTCCACTGGTCGTTGTTGTTGTTGTTGGAGGGAAAGGCCACGGTGGCCCGGGGCCGTACGAGGTGTTCTTGCGGGCGCAAGCACGACCTCGTCCTCGGATGCATTGGGGGGAACTTGGCGAGCCGATTCTTCACGTAGCGCGGAGAAATGCTCTCCTTTTCGGGGCATTGCAACCCCATTACCCCGCGACCCCCCATCCCCCCTCCCACTACCTTCATAGTAATTGGAGTATAGGAGGTCCGAAAGACCTTCGTTAGGTAGCACATCACTAGGATGAGCATATCAGGCTAACGACATGCTACGGAATAGATTCTTTTGAGGAATCTTCTTCAGATGTGTCATAATTTCCGAGTTTAGCATGCTTGTAGCATGCTAAACTGTCTCGTAGCACGCCGGTAACACGCCCGTTACACGCCTGTAGCACGCCCGTAGCACGGCAGTAGCATGGCCGTAGCACGGCCGTAATATGTCCTTAGAACGTGTGCTAACTGGAACATCGCATGCTAAAGACATACTAAAGAAGCGAATCTGTTAGGGAATATTCCTCCGGCGTGTTATCACGTCCGTGTTTAGCATGCCTTTAGCATGGTTTTCAGTCCGTAGGACGCCCGTAGCACGGCAGTAGCACGCCTGTAGCATGCCAGTAATATGTCCTTAGCACATGTGCTAACTGGAACGCCCATAGTTAACGCCCATATATGCACGTGCTACCGACGTTTTACCGCCGTGCTAACGGCGTGCTAAGCTCAGACGTGCTAACACATAATAGGAATATTCCTGGAAAGATTCTTATGTTAGCATGCCGTTAGCACGCCGTTAGAGGTCATAGTAATTATACACATTTATATATACATATGACCTCTAACGACGTGCTAATGGCATGCTATCAGGAGAATCTTTTGAGGAATATTCCTATTATGTGTTAGCACGTCTGAGCTTAGCACGCCGTTAGCACGGCGGTAGAACGTCGGTAGCACGTGTATATATGGGCCTTAACTATGGGCGTTCACGTTAAACAGACTATTGGGGATAGGTGAACCAGTATGCATGTTTTTAGACGGTGTTTTTCTGTTACTATTCTCGGTTTATAGACGACGGGTGACCTGCCACGTCATCATAACGCGCAGTGTAATGCAGACACGTGGCAGCCACGTAGGTTGCATTATGTGTTTATGCGGTACGGTATGCCTTCATTATGCGGTTTGCCAATGTGGTTCGAGTGATCATCGAGCAATCAACGGAGAGAGATATCTTTTTTGGATTGGGTGTGTTCATAAACACAAGCCCCGCGTCAAAAAACGCGGCTATACAACTATCATCACACGGGTATTGTTGCATGAACGGTGTCTATTCGTTTAATTACAAGTAGAATGTTTGCTAGTGTTAGTAGTGTTACAATATATATATATATCGCAAAAGCCATAAGTCAGCTGGTCGTACAACATATCATAGCGTTACTATTACATTGCAAAGTACGTAAGTTACTACTACCAGGCAAAAGATCTCGAATTAGTTCATTCCACGCCTTTCAGGCGCCGGAAAGTAATGGTCTACTAATCTATCAGCTCCCAGTATACTCCGTCTTCGTCGTCCATTGCTTCCTGGCACATGAATATTTCGTAAGAACAACGCATACACGCGAAATGTTCGGTATGCTCATTTATCGCAACAAGATGCGAACCAGCATTAAACCATATGCGAACGTTTGCAGGAAGGTCACAATAATCGCATTTCATGACGAGTTTGCCTTGAGGCATTCAAGTAGCTTTTGGGCTGAGCGTGGTCAGTTGTTAGTTGTTAGTGTCAAGCTGGGGTGGCACGATGGTGAGCGTAAGCAACAAATGAAGGCTAAGTAAGAGGTATTGAGCTTTTATACCTGATCAACTAAGGCAATCGCAACTGATACAGTACTCGTCGAAAGGTGTCGTTTCGTCATTCTGGTACCAACAGACCAATAGGCGTACAACGTCGACTTGAATAACCATTAATCGCGGAGTCATCCACGCTTCACCCCATGCATATTCAGCGCGATCGGGATAGCGTTCCGGCTCTACCAATTCAAAAAACAGATAAAACCGAGTTCGTCGGGTAAAGCGCCACATAGCCATTATCAGATCATGCCTGTGAGGCATCGGCGGGCGGCGGAAAGGGCGGTTTGCCATCGTTGTCAAAGTCCACTGGTGCAAATTGCATTCGGGGCATGGTCGGTGCACCATCTCATGGCGATGAATGGCATCTACATCGATACTGGCACGATTCCGATGCACACCAAACCTTAACACTGAAGGCATCACGAGTTTGCAGAGGCGCGTCGCTCACTCTCTGGTAGGAGGTGGCAGGGGTGGCACGATGGTGAGCGAAAGCAACAAATGAAGGCTAAGTAAGATGAATTGAGCTTTTATACCTTAGTCGGAGTCGGAGTCGGACAGCAACTGTGGGACTTCGGTATCTTGCCAGAACTCGCAATCCGCGCCAATCTTGGGCCAACATTTGTCCGCGCCAATCTTATCTTGGCCAATCTTGTGATTGTTGGTTTCATCCTATTGGTTTGCGGCATTTACCTTGAGAGGCCCAAGCCCTCCTTGGCAATATTTAAATCGCTTGAGGCCTTTAGGAGGATCATTTTCCATTTCTTCATGGAAGACACACCGCTTCATCTTTGCATTATCAAGAATGGCGGATACCCATTACGTCCTGTTTGGGATTGTTCTTCCTTACATTCGGGAAATGCGTCAACTGCGTGAGGCATACTTTGTGCAGGCATGGGTCGAAGAACGTTTCTTGTGGGCGTTGGAAGAACAAGTTTTGACGTTTTCGGGCATGTTTGGTGATGTTTGGATGCCTGTAACTTTGGCTCACTATTTCTATGAATTACGTGATCTGCTCGAAGTCGATTGGGGGATGTTCGTGATTGGGGAAATTTCTTGCAGATATTCCCTACCTCCAACTTTGAAGCCCCATATTACGATGATGAAGGGTTCCATTGGCAAGGACCTGGCATGTCAAACAACTTCAGATTCCGGCTAGACTACATCGATTTCGACGACTTCAAAAAACGATGGCTTCGTGAATATCATTGGGCCTGGTACAACGGCTTTTACAACGAGCATGCAGATCCTCAATGGATCTACCCGTCGCGGTACGAGTTGTCTATGAGGCCTGCCTGCAGTCGATGCCGACGCGTTGATATGGATCTTACCCGTATTGGCGACTGGTACATCTGCACTGACCTTGTCGACTGTCGGCGGATGACTCGTCTTGATTTGAATTGATGGTCGAATCTCAATCGGTGGCTTTAGCCACCACCCATCTATTCTAGAAAACAATTCTTCTCGATGCGGGCAACAAAAATATCATAAGTCACGTGTATGGTACAAGCAATGGTATAAGAACCCCGATCTTCACATTTTTTATAATCATTGTATGTTACATTATTACATTATTACATTATTACATTATTACATTATTCAAGAACTGTGCTTTGAGAACCGCAATCATGGCAACAAGCCCAGGTGTATAAGCGAGCATAAAATATATTGTCATCTCCATCATAGGTAACTTGATTGCGAAATCAGCCGTTGCACCAGGCCATGATCGCTTGCAACGACACGGAAACGAAAGTACACCTTTTAATGCTTCCGGTAACAGATGGTCCTGCAAAGGCAAATGAATGACAGGAGTTATGCGTCAGAAACTCGAGATCACGACGACATTATGACCGCACAGAGGTCACCTATAGAAGTGTAGCTAGCATTACGAAGTACAATCGAGGTCTTACTGACAACACCTTCGACTAGACGTGAAGAATTACAATCGCTGACCGTCTACACGGATGTGCCCGACAAGTGCGAAATCTATATAATATGGGACCCAAGAGAGTGAGAGGTCTTAGTTCTTAGGTCCCATAACGGAGTGGCGAGCATAGCACAGTTCCAGATGCTGTGATGATATGTGGGCTTCCAAAAGTCGAGATTGTTCAAAGCGAACGCGTGCCGCTGCAGCCTATCTTCAAACTTAGAGATTTCGCATTTTGAAGATAGGCTGCAGCGGCACGCGTTCGCTTTGAACAATCTCGACTTTTGGAAGCCCACATATAATCACAGCATCTGGAACTGTGCTATGCTCGCCACTCCCTTATGGGACCTAAGAACTAAGACCTCTCACTCTCTTAGGTCCCATATTATATAGATTTCGCACTTGTCGGGCACATCCGTGTAGACGGTCAGCGATTGTAATTCTTCACGTCTAGTCGAAGGTGTTGTCAGTAAGACCTCGATTGTGCTTCGTAATGCTAGCTACACTTCTATAGGTGACCTCTGTGCCGCATCTGAAAAGGAGAAAGTGGCCGTGGGCTGTCATCAGACGGGTGGCTCTCAGAATGGTAGGAGGTGGCCGGGGTGGCACGATGGTGAGCGAAAGCAAGAAATGAAGGCTGTGTAAGAGGTATTGAGCTTTATGTATACCTTAGTCGGAGTCGGAGGACAGCAACTCTGGGATTTCGGTATCATCGGTATCCTGCCAGAACTCGCAACTCGCGCGGTCGACACATATGTATCGATGTGGATAAGTCACTCGCATAACAAGTGAATCTGACCTTCCGCAATCATCGCAACAGGGCCGGTCGTATTCACGATCATAGACGAATTCGTTACCATCAGCGTCATAGTCAAGGAGGTTGCGAAACCAACCGTTGCACCAGGCCCAATGGTGATCATATAACCATCGTCGGTGGAGTTCGTTAAAACTGCGATACAAATTCATACCGGAAATCCAGCTAGTCCGATTAAAGTAGGACGCCTCATTGACTCTCAAGCCGCCGACGTCGTCGTTCACAATTCTCCGAGGATGAAAAAAAACCGCGCAAGTGTCACAGGAAACACAATGATTTCTGAGGTAAATGTGCCAGGGATATCGGGGCATGTAATGCGTACTCGTGTTTCAAGGGCCCACAGAAATCGTTCTTCTACCCATGCGTGCAAAAAGCATTCCTCGCGGGAACGGCGTCTTTCCCGGATGGCGGGAAGCACAAAACGGAAAAAGGACAATGTAGTAGTCTGGCATCTGGGTGTGTCGCTCACTGGTAGGAGGTGGGGTCTATCGTGAGCGAAAGCGAGAAATGAATGCTGATGAAGATATAGTCAGGCTTTATAATGCGTGACATTTTACAAACCAACGTAAGACATGTTACATAAAAAGTACAAATCTCACCCTACTATTGTCAAAAGGTCATCTCACAATGACACAACCTCGTTGCATATCGAAGACTATGTGTTATTCTTATTGTTATTATTATTCTACGTGTGCCTCTTCAAAGTAGCCAATGCACCGCGATGTGTGTGCGAGGAGCTTGGTGTCATCATCTGCGGGCACACAGAATTCACAGGTGGATAAGAATTTGTGGCCAGGATGATAGCAAGGCAATCCTGCTCAAGAAAGACATATACCTGGCCATCATTCGAGATCGAGATAATCGAGCATATGCTTAGGATATGGCGGCCAAAGCGTGCTTAACATATGGCGGCCAAAGCGTGTCAGACGAAACCAAGGACGGACGGATTGGTTCTAACTCCAAGGCTCGACGCCACACGGGGTCGTGCCTCTCATCAAAATGTTTATGCCACATAGGCCTGTTATACTTCCTCATACACTCTGGGCATTCGCCGTTTTTGATTCTAGCAATTGCATCGCTATGTGCTTGCCTTCTCCTATCGTGCCTCGCACGGATGAAAGGCAGAACAATACCAAACAATACATGTTTTGGATCAACCGTCAGTTTCATTGTGGTGGGTGGATGGTGAGCGTAAGCAAAAAATGAATAGGGATGCCGTGAAAGCAGGTTTTATATGACCATGAAGACATGTGTTGTTTGTATCATCCATGCGATAGGTGTTCCCAAGGATTCCTTGGCCGTCCGAAACACATACCTGGCCATCTATCTTTACTGGCTTCTATGGTGTCATCATCTGCGGGCACACAGAATTCACAGGTGGATAAGAATTTGTGGCTAGGATGATAGCAAGGCAATCCTGCTCAAGAAAGAAAGAAACAAAGAAACATAGAAACATATACCTGGTCATCAATCGAGATTGTCGGGGTGAAAATTCGGGTGACTCTGCAGTTTTAACAGATGGCGGCCAAGGCGTGTCAGACGAAAACGGGGACGGATTGGTTCTAACTCCAAGGCTCGACGCCACACGGGGTCGTGCCTCTCATGAAAATGTTTATGCCATAAGTGGTTCCTCCGATTCTTGTCCTCCCAAAGGTCAAAATACTTCCTCATACACTCTGGGCATTCGCCGTTTCTCATTCTAGCAACTGAATCCCTTTGCGCTTGCCTTCTCCTATCGTACCTCGCACGGATGAAGGGCAGAACAATAAAAAACAAAACGTGTTTCGGATCGACCGTCAGGTTGATTCGCTGAGCGTCCATGTTCTTGGAATGTTGGTAGGAGGTGGGTGGATGGTGAGCGTAAGCAAAAAATGAACAGGGATGCCGTGAAAGCAAGTTTTATATGACCATGCAGACATGTGGTGTTTGTTCCATCCATGTGATACGCGTTCCCAAGGATTCCTTGGGCGTCCGAACAATCTGAGTGCAAGGAAAATGAACTAGGTAAAATGAGTGCAAGGAAATCAAACGTGGTAATACCACGACAGTTCAACATTAGATATTCACAATATATACTATTGTTTTACAACTTCTATATACAAGTTCATCGGACTGATCGAGTTATTCACACATCTGGTCGTCATCATCGGACAAGGACGACAAAGAGGCTTCCTCGTCCGAACTCTCACCCTCTTCAGCCTCCGCGTTCTCTTTATCCTCTTTATCCTCTTTATCCTCTTTATCCTCTAATGGCATGATTGCGTCGCGCAGTAAGAGTTTGGGTGTTCTATGCTGGGGCGGCTCAAAGCTCTTTGACATGTCGCTGGCGATGACTCGTTTGACCAACAAGTCATATTGCTCACCCGGGATCCATCGCTGTGTGCTTGCATTGATCTTTCGGCGCTCCTCTTCCGTGTCCCAGTCCCATGCTACTAATACTTCGCTTGGTGTATACGGCGCCACCTGCTTGGTACGTTGATGCAGCCGGAAACTTTCAGGTTTCGGTGCCTTCTCCTTCGAAAGCCGGGAGTCTGCATTCTGGGCCTCCTTTTGGGAGGCGCTCGTGAGCTTAAATGTACCACAAGTCAACCACCGCAAACATTTTTCTCCTGCACCAGAAAGAAGATAAAGAGATATTAGATTGACATAAAACGTTGTGATGTTAAAAGCAGGTTGCGCGCGCAATCACATCAACAAACATTTCTCACCTTTCTCATTTAGCAGCTGCTCTTGTACCTCACAAAGGTACAGATATCTCGACCATCCTCGGCTCCTTCCCAGAGCGATACGAAACGGGTATTCCGTCCGGGCAGTCTTCTCGGATTCGGGGGCAATCAACACAGCCATGCTACCTTTCTTCATCTTGCTGTAGCTCACATCGTAGTCCGGGTCGTCAGTTTCTCCCAGAATGTATTGCGCAAGATGATCTCGAGCTCGTCTTCTAATGGTATTTTTTGTGCCCCGATGTAGATAGGACGAGGTACTGGGCGCACGTGAACCGCTACGGAGTCCCGAAGGCCCTGCACGTAATCAGCCAGTTGTGCATCCGTGTATCCACGTTCAATATCATTCGTATCAGCCATTGGCTCATCGACAATCAATACCTCCGCATCTCGCCCGTTCGCGCTCAAAGCACCCGAAGGAACAGGCATCATGGGTCCAGTAACCTCAAAGGGAGCCTCGTGCAGCACCCACGTTGTCTTCTCTTTCAGTTCGAACGTTCCTGCCGCAATGTCACGTTGCATTTGAACATACCCTTCAAGAAAAGTATTTGCGCGCTTGGCTAGAAATTGAAGCCGCTCCGCCTCCTCGGTGGTTGCGACATCTGCAAAACATAACCCGAGAAACTAAGAAGGCCACTTACATTTGAAATATGACAAATCAAATCGTAATCGCTAGCAGTGCAGTGCTTACCTCGAATGCATAAGCAAAGATTCCTCTTGCATTGAATGACAAGATCCTCGATCTCTTTCAATGGATTGCTCGTAGACTTCCTGGAAGTCGCAAGCTGCTTCGCTTGTTTCCGTGCGCTCAATTCGTTAATGGATTTAGGCTCGACAAAGCATGGTGAGCCCTCGGGCAGGCTGCTCTTAAATACCTTCACCCCACCTTCCTTTGGAAGCCAGACTGGATCGAATGAATAACGTTTCGCCTGCACTAACACGTCGCCTGTGGGGCCAGAAAAAATCTTGAAAGCATGTTGGAAGCTGACATCGCGCACTTCGTTATAGCATCCATGCATCCAGTCCTTGACATCGTGCACCTCATCGATCAGTTGACATTCCGGAACTACTCCATCCTTAAAGCAGTTCCTAGCCACCTCCATCAAATGCTCGATGTCCCAAACGTTCAGCCTCCTCAAAGCCACAGAAAACCTTGAAAACATCTGATCGATATTTTCGTGTGTATGTCGCACGATCAGATAGTTGATCTTCACCTTGCGGAATACCCCACGTTTGACCAGCATGGCACAATAAGCAATCAAGAAGTGGCTCTTATTGCTGCTTACATTGTCCAATTGTAGATACAATACTTCCGGTAACGGATGCCCACCCGATCGTCGATGCTCATGAACTCGTGCTACTGCCCGCTGTATGACGTTCGCAAGATAGTTCGAGTTGTCAGAGTAGTTATGACTGAAATTGAATTCCATAAAACGGCCGATGCCTTCGATGAGTATCCCCATGCAGTGGGTATCTATCAATGCCTTATTGTCTTTGACCCAAGAGGGCATTCGACGAAAGTGAGGCAATTGTGTGGTACGTTGTGTCATGCCATCGATGATCATGGTAGTATATTTCCACCACTTCGCGTTGCCTTTTGTTGCGCTGGATTTCTGAATGTGTTTGTAGTACTTCTCCCGTTCAGCCCTTGCATCCAGTCGATGAGCTTGCAAAAGATTTTCGATTCGTACTGCAACGCAAACACATTCAGGTAAGTGGTCACGTGTATGAACAAGCAGTGTTTTCTTTCTGAACATACCTCTCATGAACAAGATTGGGTTTTCTTTCTAACATACCTCTCATTTCGGCCGGGGCGACTTGCTTGTGAAGCTTTGCGGTCGAGCAGATCTTGCACTCCGAGAACTTGCAAATCTTCGGACACTTAAGCCACTTGAAGTGTTTTCTCCAGATCGTATACCAATATGGCTCGCTGACCTTGAATCTCTCAGAACCAAAGGCTGGAAGCTCTTCGATAAACTTTTCGTAGACGTCAAGCTTTGTCATTCCTTGAGGCAGATGTGTTTCTTTCTTGTCCGGTTGATGTTGACCTTGCTCTTTGGCAATCTTCTGCAGAAAGGTTTTCGCTGCTGAAACCTTTAGAGAGTTTTTTGGAATATATGACAAGCCCTGTACTTGCACTTGTTTGCTGTTTCCGTGCAGCCTGAAAAGGGAAAAAATGTATATTATTATAATGAATCTGATGCAAAGAATGGGAGCCTACAGGAAAACTGTAAATTGGTTTACCTGTTATGTTTTCTTCCGGCAAATAAATCCTTTATTAGCTTCGTCAGCCGTCCATTAGATATCGGCAAACATTTCTCATAAAACTTGCGACACACACGCTGAGAGCCAATGGCAAATTTGAGAACTGGTGCATCTTGATCTGAAAAGTCGGACGACTTTTTAAGGGTAGATATGACCCATTGTCTCTGCATTCCTTGAAGACTTTTCTCTTTAGGAGATGCCGCGTTCAAGGTCCAGAATTCAGAGCGAAGATCCTTAACGTCTTGTTTAGAAATATTCGACGAACATACCCTCTTACAGCGACATGAGAAATTGAACACATCATTCAATGAAGGCGGTAAAAGTAAGTCCTGCAACCGAAATGCATGCAAATTAGTTTTCTGCTAAAGTCGCCAAGCTGAAGGGCGACTCGTCCGCGGATGAGTCGCCCGCTGGAGTCGCCG